>WBMY01008631.1:0-17473 GCA_013397315.1 Donacobius atricapilla
GAAAAAATAATTCCCAAACCTTAGTATCATGTGCAGCTGAAGTAAGTGTGAAAATTTAAACAGCAAACAACTGAGAGCTGCTGCTTATATATGTAAAGACACCCCTAGCTTCTGTGTAATAAAAACTTCATTCTCACATTCTAAATGCTGTTTTCTTTTCAATAATTGATTAGGTTTGAACAAGAGCCAGAGGAAAATCCTGACACCAGGTGAAAGATGATGAACCAAACATCTTAGAAATTCAATATATCTTAGGCTAGATCTCTTAGGTTTTGTAGTAAGATTTACATGGAACATTTGTTTATATTAATACCTTTACTATGTAAATCTGTCTGCTCCATACCCATTCTTTCAACAGAATACACTACTTATAATTTTTAGCAGGAGAGAACAGAAAAAAAAAAAGCAGCATTGGTTTGTTTGGTTTCCTCTCCCTCCAGGCCTTCAGCTCACTTTTCTTTGTAGCAATCAGATGTAATAATTCACACCAATTTTAATTGCAAAAGCAATAAAAACAAAGGGAAACTATTTTAAAAATATATGGTCTGTGACTCTGCTGCTGAAGTTCTTTTAAACCTTTAAAGGGGATGAGGTCTCCTTTTGTCCATCAGTGTTTGTGATACCACTCTGTTTTTAATTATTTGAACAATTCCAGCTTGCTTTAGCCAGTTTTTTCTGAGCCTTCTGCTGGGTGTCATATTAAATAGGGTCATAGGTAAATTTCTGATGATGAAGATGAAAAAGTAGTTCCAGTAAATAATTCTGTAGTAAAGCAAGCCTCATGCAAAGTACAATTTAATAAACTTGTATAATAAATAGGATGAATGAATAGAAATAGAAACTGAATGAATTACTGCAGTGCTGTTTATTCCTTAGGTATGTGAGTTCCAGTATAGTTAAACAAAAGCCAAGTGCCTTTCATAGTCTCGGCTGAATGCCTGGAAGAAAATAGTCCATATCCTTAAAACAGCTACGTAACATAGCATACTCCTCAGTCTTTGTTCACAAAATGTCTAGGACTCACAGAGATGAAGACTGAATTATACTTGCAAATCAGAAGACGTTGATCCTACCAAGCACAGGTTGAGGTGGATTAAAAAAGTAAGGCAGGCAAGACTGGCATGAGCTCACACAAACTGTACACTATTTAATGTATGGGAGGAGGAGGGTAATGAAGAAGGCAACTTTATTTTACCATATATACAAATTCTTCCTTTTAAATAGATATTGAAAAAGAGAAACATGGACCATAAGAAAATAATTCTCAGGCAAAACCCATTGTTTTAGTTGACAGTCATCAGGACAAGTTTTTAAAAATGAAACTATAAATTCTAACCACTTTAAACTTCTTAACATAAATTAGATATATAGAATACCTTTAATATTTCTCTTGTATACCTCTTCAGCCAAAAGACAACTGTCTTTGGTGTGGGCAGTCTGAACTTCTGTTTTTGCTCTAAGCTTATTAAAGATTAAGTCACTGAAAAGAGAGCAAAGGGGATACATTTAAAATCCCTATGTCATATTTTAATTTAATGTATATGTACTTAATGGTTTTAAATGTGTACATACAGAATAGTTAATCTATCCATTTCAGCATCATTTCTGAAATGTCTTAATTACATAATTTCTATGCCATTTAATTATTACTGTATTTAAACCAGAAATCAAATAGGATTGCCCACTTTTAAACTTTCTTTAAAGGTAATTCTATGAACAGTGAACTTGAGTATATACCCTATAAATTTATAATTAGACAAACATACCTACATCAGTCTGCATATGCACTGAAATTCAAAGAGAAAGGGGGAAAAGAGAAAAGGGGAAACCCCAGCCCAGAGGTGTTACAGGTTTACAATAGCGCTTTCTGTCAGTTGAAGTAATTTGTAGACAACAAAACAGGTCACATAAAGTTCAAGAAATGTGTCAGGTCAGAAGCTGTCCCCCAAAGCAGAATAAAACTGGTGATGTTATAGGTATTACTTACGGTAGATCAGGCAGCACTTTGACTTGGTTCTGCTTATCGCCATTTAGCATCTGTAATGTCCTTTGAGACTCAGGGCATGGCTGTTGCCCTATTTTATTTATCTTTGCTTTGTGTACCTTTTTCTCACGCATCCCTATCTCTCGCAAAGCGGGTGAATAGGAACAGACCTGTTGCAAAAGTAACATTTTATAAATGAAGAAATTTTCTTTTGTTGCACTTACTGCAAAACAGTCATCTATGACCCACAGTCTGCTGTATCTAAGTTTTTAATAATCTGATCCCTGAATGATTGTACATCTAGACTGTTTTAATTTGTCTTTTGCATTCCATTTTGATGTTTTTGTAATTCAGTCTTTACACTGGCCTCAGTGAGTGGCTTGTGTCTGAGACAAAAAATGGGAAATTCTAGGCCCCTCTCAGGATTCTGGAAGTTGAGAAAATCTGGATCCCTTTAGCTGGACATAGGACTTAAGTACAGTTAATTGACTTTCAGGTATTAAAACAAAGTATTTACAGGCTTCCTGCGCTCAAACCAGGGAGAAATTTGGTTCAAGGCACACTCACTCCACTCCTTCATCTCTTGTGAGATGGGGGGTTGGATTAAGTCTTTAGGCATCGCAAAGGCAGTAAGCCATTTATCTCCTAGGTGCTCTCTTTTTTATTAGGACAGCCTTGGCTGTTGTAGATGTTAGCTTCTTTCCAGTAACACAGAGCTTCAAACACATTTACACTGCTCATTTAAAAAAGTCATCTAGGTTTCATCAGTTTGGCAAAAGCATAGGAAAAAAAAAACAGTGAGGGGGATTCATAAAATACACAACAATTGTATTTGAAGAAAGGTATTAAGGAAGGTTTTGAGTATTTAGTCGTTCACTGTAGATCTTGCAAGCAATGTGCAGTAGATGAGGGACACTTTACTTGCACCTTCACTGCACACTTACCCACCAGGGAGTTGTTGAACTCAAAGAAAAGCCTAGCTGATAAGATGCTGTATGAGAAGAACTGGCAAAACAGGACAGTAGTTTATTTTTACTGTATGGAATGAGAAAGGAGACTCAGTTGTACAAAGGAAAACTACAAAAAGCACACAGACTTGTTTCAAGCACTATAAAAATATGTAAGTAGTTGCAGAGTGATCGGTAGTCATGGCGATACTAAAAGCAGTGATTCTGCTCTATATGTGGCAATATACATGAAATATTAGCTATGCAGTTGGTTTATGTTAAGAATTCTGACAGTCTTTTGTTCAACCTCTGTTTAAATGTGCTGTATTAACAATGACCTCTCTTCACAATAAGTTCCTGTAAAATTTATTAAAATCCATGTATGGGAAATATACAAAGGTATAAAATTTTTTTGTGACTCTGCCTGTAGTACAGTAGAACACAGACAAACAGCTGTGGATTCCATATTCTGTTTAGTCATTAGAATTAAGATTACTGAAAGGAAACTCTAAATTGGGGCGTAACACTACTGTGTGATCACCCTGATTTGCCTGCATCCAGCCAGCAGTCATGGCTTTGAGAACTTGTTTTGCAGCTTTTACCATGTTTTTCCTCACCAAGTATCAAAAATTGTGATCTGAAGGCAGGCAAAGTTTTGTAAGTAGGAGAAAGTTTGTAAGAGGAGAAATTCACAGGAGTACACTGTGGTTCAAAATCATAAAATGTTCTACGTAATAAATGCATGGACCTATCTTTTTAAAAACCTTGAAGAAAAAGGTAGCTGAGAAAAATCACACTATATTTGGGATTCTCCTTATGTACAAATATAATACTGCAATCATTACATTAAGGATTATATTCAAAAGCTTTTACTGCTGCTGCATTGTTACACTTTCATGATAACTGCATGCAGACAGATACCAGGTGTGCCAAATTCCCTGGCAAGAAAAATCTTAGTATTGTTCGTGACCCAGATCTCAGGCAAAGAGAAATTTCAATTCAGTGGAACACGTTGAAAGACAATGCAGGCAACAAGAATGACCTTAGACCACAAAGAAAAGATATATTTCAAGACTTTTATGAATCAAATTACTTATAAAATACTAAAGTGTTATAAGTTATTACTCACTATTTTCTGAAGAGAAAGAGGTTCTGTAGAAACAGCAATATTCCTCTGTAAACACATTTGTTTGAAAATTGCTTCTGCAACAAACAGTTGAAGCCAGTCGGATGGTATGGCACAAATAAACATTTTTAATTGACATACAGAAAAATCTGCATAAAAGCAATTGGAAAAAAAAAAAAGTAAGCCTAAAAATGAAAATACAGAAATCTACATACATAGTTATCTAGAAGATATCTCTTTCAGGCTTTTTGCTCTTATGACAGATTCAGAAGCTTATTCTCCATAAGAATTACTAAAATTCTTCACTTTAAAATAGATTTTAACCATCATCTGGTAGATGACCAGATACCGAGAGAATGTTAAACATATTTTAGGAGACAAAGCATCACATTTTGTGTAAAACTTTTTAAAATGCTCTTAATACAATGTTATAAAAGTCACACCTTTATTTTGAAAATAAAATTATTTATTTGTGAAGTTCTGCAAGTGATCACCTTTTAAATCTCTAAGTAATACAATGCCAAGTAAGAGTTAGAACACATGAACAAGAAATCTGCAAGCAATGCAGGGTGGCCTACAAGTTCTAGGTTAAAAGTCATCATAAGCAAATTGCAACCTCATTCAGATGTACCAAATAGCTTATGTTGTTCAAAAAAAAGCCCCCACACAGTACCAGAGGAACTTACATATCCATATATATATCAATATATATCAGGCATATGTCTGACCTATCCCTGTTTTGGAAAAGATGACAGAAAGACTGATTTTTTTCTTACATAGGTAAGAATTTGTATTTTGATTCTAAGAAAATAATTTTGTCAAAATAATAACTGAAACAGTTGGAAAGCAACATCTGCCATGAGGAAGGAAATCTTTACTGTATTTAGGGAATCTTCTGTTCTGCTAAGAAGTGCTCATAAATTTACTGATCTGTATACTCAATCAAAACAGAAACCCAAGTCTGAGAATACAGATGTTTGCTACTGTAAGTGTAACTGAATTTAGAAAAACTCACAACTATTTTGCTTTGAGTGCTGCAGATTGTACCAAGTGGCACAGGTCAAATAATCTCTATAAACAGACTGAATCCTGTTCTTTCTCTTTTTGTATACAGGAAAGCAAGAAAGTCTTACAGAAATATATATCCAAGATTATCCCTATTATATGACAACTACAAAATCTATTGGAGAGGTACATACTAAAAGCTCCATTGATTTAAATACCATACAGTTCAAATTGGTTTAGCCTTCTAAGATCTAAGTCAGCCTATAAAAGTTCTCATAATTTGCTTTCTGTAAGACTGGAGTGGAACAAATTGTCCAGAGATTAAAATTTTAGTTACTTTCTTTTCATGATGGTTCTACTTGACTGCTCAGGTAGAAGGCAGATACACTTTACATGAAGCTTACATATACCTGTTACGACAGAAAATGATGACTGGAAAAGGAGTCAGGGGAAGCTTTGGGGGGAATTCATTTTGAAATTTAAAATAATTCAGTACTTCTCTTGAGATAATTTTTTTTGTCTTTCAAGCTCCTCAACTCCTTGTTGCTAAAAGCACAGATACTTCAACTGAATTTCCATGTCAAATGATAATGGTTATTTGAGTTGTGACATTTCTGGTTTACCTAGTATATTTAAGGAGGAAGAACTACAGTAATTCGTGGGACTCAGTGCAATTTTCTCCTATTCCCTCCATTAAGTCCAAGGATTTGGAAGGAGACATTTGAATTTGAAGTAGTAGGAGTCACACAGTTCAGTGTGGGTTTTAGACCTACGGCTGCATGTCTTTAGCAATCTGTTGATTTTCTAGAGTGATAAAATTCAACTGAGTTCAGTAAGGTGTCTCTGACTGCTTGTCTGAATTTAAGATTTATTATGATATGCTTAAGGTTTTTCCTAAACTGACAAGATAGTTCCAAAGATATTTTCTTCCTCAGACTGTGTGGTCTTGCTTTCACATCACCATTTAGACATTTATTTAGAGGGTCTTCAAAAAGAAAAATTTGATCTTTGCTTGACACTGACAGACACATACAAAATAAAACAGTTTCTTGCTTATGTACACACCATGCAATGCACAGCTGCAACAGGGGGTAAAAAAACAATTTGAAACCAAGGATTTTAACTAGGAATTAGTGTATCTGATTAGAAGACTTCTGAGAGGTCTTGCAAACACTCACCATCACACAAAATGGCAAGGTAATGTGCCAAATCAGGTACTTGATGAAACACATTTCTGTCCATAAGCAAACCTGATATGATCCAATAATCCACTACAGTTCCAAGAACTGCATTTAAGAGGCCAGCAACTTCACTTCTGAAATCCTAAATGGAAAAAAACATGGGTGATTGATCTGTAGTACATAAAAAATTCACACTGATAATGTACCAGAAATAACACAGAGAACTTCTTTAGATAAAAGCACACTCTGCTGCCATGTCAGTCCTTCATTAGCCTTTCTTCTTCTGCTCAAAAGCTAATTGTTGCAGCCAGACCAACAAAATTAGTGTCACTGATGCCATATCAATTAATATTTGGCACTGGAGAAAAACAGGTTCTATGAAAACATAATCTAAAACTACATGCAAAATGGTGTCAAAACTTACAAGTACAATTGTAATGTGATTTATTTTAAATTAAGTTTTGTTTAACCATAAAATTGCAAGTACTGCACTTATTCCAGTTAAACTTGTATTTAATTTGACAATTACAGGGATCTTTTTCTCCCTGCTCTATTAACATTGCTTTTTTTCTGAAAATTTCGTAATGAAATTAAAGCTCCTTTTGCAACTATGTCTGTGCTAAAAGGGAAAAGGATGCAGTGTTAGTTTCCTGCACAGAAGGAACTTTGGCAGTCACTTTGCAAAAGGAAACTTCCTTCATCTACCAAAAATTCTAAATTGATGAGCAGCTGTAAATTTAGGAAAAAACCATACTTTTGAATATTAGCCTTATCATTTTCTACCTTGACCAGGCACGCCTACACACACACACAAACACACAAAAAACCAAAAAAACCCAACCAACCAACCAGACTTCCCACCATGAGATAGAAAAATGCATTTATATACTCATGTGAGCATTTAATCAATATTGGTCAGGTAAAACAGCGTTTCTAGTCTCTGAGTTAGTCTGTGCATGGTCACATATCTACATATCTTTCTGAGCCATATAGAAATACTTTATAAAATTACTCTGAAATAAGTTACTCCTCTGGCCACATGTACCACCAGATGTTTTGAAAGCACAGCTTGGAAGAACACAGGCACCACAATAGGAACACATGAAATTCATCTGACCTAGGGCTCTGCCAGAGAATTACTATTGTTACACAAGAGCACCAACTTATATGGCATCTTGTGAAAGATAATGAGTACTTGAAACTGGACAATTTTGGGTAAGAGACAAACTGGATTGAATGTGTACACACTACAGTCAATGGTTTGCCTGATACTTCTTTGAGAACAAAGTATATTCAAGGTTGATTTAAAATAATTTACTAGGATTCCTTAGGAGCTGAAAAACACCAAAACCAGTTTGAGCATCAATAAATCAAACAGACATACATATGAACAACAGAGACTGTGACACAGATGATAATAAAAACCTTAAGAAGTAATTTGTTGAAAGCTACACAAATACTGTCCCTGCAGTTAACAGTTACTTGTAACTCAAAAGAAAAGGAATGAACACAACTACAAATAAATATGGGGTGGGGTGGAAGTATAATCTCCATCACTGCAGATTTTTAAGAACTGGCCAGAAAAAATCTGTTATGAATGTCATCTCCCAAGATTGCTTCCAGGCGTACTTCCTCTTACTTTCTTAAACTCTACTTGATTTGGTTTGCCCCTTCCTTTATTATGTGATAATGCTCTATTATAGATGAACTGTGAATAATTATAATAATTTTAAAAACCCTGAGAACACAGATACGGCATGTCAAAAACCTGATAGTATAATTTTTCACTAAAGTTTAAATATTTAAAAAGGTACATTACACTCCCTATCTTCTGAGGATTCAGGAACAGAAACTGAAGAACAATTTAAAATATCTGAAATGCATTTAAATTTCCCTTAAGTATGCATTCCTCTTATCACTCGCATTTTGGTAAAAGAAAGGTAGGACAAACCAAGAGCTTTTCCTCAACATTTTAAATAAATGTGGTTCCATGCTACAAATAAAGGAGTTGGAAATTGGTCTAATTTCCTGAAAGGATCATATGTTCTAAAAATGTTTAAATGTTAACATGTTAAAAATATTTTTAGTTTCAACCACAAAACAGTACAAACACAGTAATGAAAACACATGCAGTATTAGAAAGGAAAAAAAAACCCCAAGCATTTCCATTAAACATGGAATTTGCTACCACATAGGACAGAACCAAGACCTCTTCTGTCCCATTCTGCTCCTACAAGAAGCTGGGAGGGGCCTCAGCTGAGACAGATAACCCAAAATGACCAAAGGCCCTCTAAACATTGTGCTCAGCAGTAAAAGCTGTGTAAAGGAGGAAGGGAGGATGTTTGAAGTGATGCTGTTTGCCTTGCCTAGTAACTGCCATGGTTTATGAAGCCCGGCTTTCCAGGAAGTGACTGAACATCTGCCTGTTGATGGGAAGCACTGAATGGAATCTTTATTTTGCTTTGCTTGTGGATATGTATTTGTTTCACTTTTTAAACTGTCTTTATATAACATCGCACATTTTTTAATTTCTGTCCAGATCTGATTCTCTCCTTCAACCCACTGCAGGGTGGGGACTTACTGGCCAGCTGGGATCAACCCACTACACCATGTACAGCTAATTAGGTGAGATGCAGTGAAACCTCTTTTCAAAATTTTCTTCCTTGTTCTTATTGTTGAAAATCAAAGCTATCTCACGAAGAAAAGCACAGAAGTGGGAATAAGCTATTGACTGTGTTAGCATACAAAGGTTACATCACTCCAACTGATATCTGTTAGCTTAGCAAATGCAATTCCTACATTGCTGTTCCATTTAATGCATTGTCAAGTCAAATACAGTGCTACAGTGGCAGAAGTTTCACAGTGTGTTTTTACACATAAAAGTTCTTATAGGAAAATTAATTTAACTTTTTCACTTTGAATTACTGAGTTATTTTAGAACTCTTAAGAGGACTTCTTTTTTCTTGTGCTGTAAATGTAGTACCCCACAAATGCCTAAAACATACTTCCAAAAAAGCTACTGCAACTGACAGACCAGAAAGACATTTGGTTCTGCACCACACAAATTTATGCAACTAAACAACTATGCAACTAAAAACTTGAATAAATGCTTTTGTCACCTCTTTGTCAGGCTATGTAAGACAGCTTTTTTAAAAATCCTCACCAGTATTTCCAGGGATGAAAAACTTTTCTGATACTATCTTTGATATTGTGAAAAACCATGCAATAGCTCTATGCAACTAGAAGTGTTATAAGCAACATACACATTCCCTGGTAAATTCTAAAACTGAATTAAGGAATTTAATTCAAGGAACTTTGACCAGGAGTCCCCACATCATACCTGTTTAAATAATATAACAAACAATAGATGATAATTTATTTTAGAATTATATTCAAAATTGATTTAAAGAGCTCAAATAATAAAAAATTTTAATTGTCTTTGGCAGTGCATTTTTAACTACAAGAACAGGGTATCANCTATTTCTAAAATACAGCAAATTCTAACTCCAGAAAACAAATGCACTCAACTTCATGCTTTGTTTTTCTCTTTTTCTGGACTGCCCTTTTTACATGTGTGTTTACACACATACATAAAATATAATTTTGCAACAACTAGAAGAGAGGAAACATATGCAGATATTTCCCCCATACTCTAGTGTGCATTTGTTTCAGTTTTTTTGAATCATGAGAGAATCTGATTCTAAAAAGCTAAAAAAATTAATAATTGCCCATTTTAATAGTTAGAAAATATTAGATTAGATACATCCAAAAAAAGAATTCAGTTTAATTATTCATCTGTTTCCACTTACAGATATTTTTGCTGAAGAACTGTACAGAAGTTTGGTATATCACAAATGGCATGTTTGTTTCTTCCCACAAGCTAACACACTTCGGTGCACTGAGAAATAGGGTCACACCTTTACAGTGTGCTACAAACCACATGCAGACAGTAACAATATCCAAAATCATTCCTTTCACATTTAGGTTTCTGAATGGCCCTACATGCTGCTTGTCAAGGTGTTACCTCTTAAGCAATCAGCTTTTAAAAAACAAAGCTGGTAACAATGACTCATACCCTCAAACTGAAGATAGGAAGGACAATTTTGCACTCTGTATGCTACCTTTAATGACATGGAAATACTGCATATTTATTTATTTATCTCTGAAATGATAGAAAAAGGAAGGAGGAAACACAGTTCTGTCCGCACAGCTAGGGGAGTTTCACTCTTGATTTTCTGAATGAAATTTTAAACTGTGCAATGGAATTTTAAAATAAGTCTCTGAAAATACAGAAAAATATCAAGTTTTGGTATAACAAATTGAGAGTGAATAAAGGGATGAATTAGTTGGATTGTAAAAATACGGTATTTTGGTTAAGAGTTTATTTTTGCCAAAAATGCAATGGGAAAGAATGTGCAATAGATAAATATTGCAGGATGCAATATGAGGAACAAAGCTGTTAGAAAAAACATAATACACTATAGATATTATGAGGCAACAAACTGCTTTTTAAGGCTAGAATTCATCTCTGTAGGATAGTTACACTATAGTGCATAAGATCAAATGAGAAAACAACAGGCATCCAGGGTTTGTGCTGAAACAACAATTCTGATATATATGTATATAAAACAAATAGAATCTAAACAAGAGGCAGATCTCTATAGTTTATGATGTGTGTGGGGGATTAAGCTTATTTTTCATATATGTATTACAGTCTGACTAAAGTGATAATTCTGCCAATGCAAAGAAAGGGTTCTGAGAAAGGGATGGCTTACAGTGCTGGAACCTGTCAAAGGAAGGCATAGCAGAAAAAACTAAATGGTACCTACACTTAAACTGCAGATTCAACCAGAAAAAATATGAAAGCGTGTCATTTTCCAAAGAAACAGAATGGCTATTGCACCGAATGCATGTAAGCCTGCTTGCTGCTCAATACCTTTGAAAAGATAGGTTGCTTAAATATAAATATGGGTATAGAAGCCTAATTTTAGGCACTTTTTAAATATCTTGACCGAGGAGAAAAAGCAGCACTGTTTCACAATGTCTTGCTTTGATAGCCCTCAAAAAAGGTAGGAGGTCTGGCTAGGTAAGATGAGTGAAGCTGTCATTATGTTTAATCTTTTTGCTTTCATGGCATAATGAATAACTAGTAGGTATTATATTGAAAGTGCTTTTTTCTCCCTCAAATACTAGATTTTCTATTGTTCTGTTACTATACTGAAAAAGTGAATGGAGTACCTATTTATTCTGTGCTCTCACAATAATTTAAAAGAGAACGCAGAGACAGCAGTTAGGTTTTATTTTATGTGAGAATCTAGAAGCCAAATATGTTTTACAAGGCCTCTTGCTTCTGAAAAGAAATAGGTGGTATAGACGACACTTAGTATTTTTCAGGTCAATGTCCTGCTGGTCAGTAGGTCACAGAACGGCAATTAAGTTGCCTTCAATTCCATTTTTATGCTAAGTCCTAGGAAATATACCAAATGAAACCAGAAGACTTGGGAAGAAAACCAGAGTATTTTATTACAGTAAAACAAAGCATATCTAAAGCAAAAGAAGTATTAGTTTTGTTAGGTTTCTCTTCCTGAATCCTGTCACTGTAAAATAAGATAATCACTTCTGTAGCTACACTATATTGTTGGAGAGAATGTGTTAAGCTGGTGTCTCTAATAACTACAGTAATACCTGCTGGTAAGGGCACGTTAACATCTGAATGTAGCCAACAAGCTACTCATGACTCGTTTCTTCTCTACATATCTATATAAAAAATCTTATGGATCAATTCATTTCCTTTAGTGGAGCAAAAACCAGCATGCTTCACAACAAAAGGCAGCTATAACAAGCAGCTGTGATACTTACATATAATTCCTCACAAAAGAATGAACAAAGGGACACCTTTAAAAAAATGTCAGTCTTCATTATTTTAAAGTATAAAATTCACACTTACATCATTTTTTCCATTCAATTCTCTATGGGAAAGTATGACCCAATCTGCTAGAATATTTATGTGTTTGGTAAAAAGCACTGCAGTTCCACTTTCAAGCAAGAATGTCTTCAGAAGAACTGTCTGTGGTAAGACTTGTTGATGCTGTGAATTCGTTCCTTCAACCAAACTGTTAAAAAAAAAAAGTGAAAAAACCTAAAGCTTTTTGCCACTTTGATTGTTATAGTTACCAGACAGAAACCTTGTCTTCATTCAAAATACACACAGATTCGGCAATTTTTAGCTATAGAAAGATCTGACACAATTTCTGATGAAGAGTAAGTCCACTGATGAAGACTACTACTGTTAGACCTGGAGAATTCTAACACTGTACCACTATTTACATAAAGTAAAGGCCACCATTATTATATAAAGGCAAAGCAAAACCTAGACTTCTTTTATATTTCATAAACCAAGGAAAGGTAGTTGTGTCCCTAAGATAATAGGGAGATAACAGTGGTTTGAATTTAGAAAAACGTATAAATCAATATATTCAAAATGCTGCTTGCCTACCTTCAAGGACGATTAGTGAAGTACTGAAAATCTCAAAAGGCTGCTTTATGAGCAGGATTAAATGCTTACTGAAATAACAGGCTGGGAAAAGCAAGTGGTCTTAAAACATGATTAGGCAAAAACCTATGAATTTACAATACACAAACTAAGAATTGAGAAATAAAAATGGAATTGCTAAACTGCTCCATAGAGCAGTATTGTAGCAGGGATATACACAAATCAGGATAGAAGCTGCTGTAAATAACGAAATGCATGTATTATTCTATAAACCCCACCTTTTTGTCAGAAACTCTACTTCGGCTTTTATTAAATCCAAGAAAAACTTCAATAATGTTTTATGAACTATCCTCAGTTCATCGTCTCTCCCTGCAATTGTGACTGTATGACAAACTGTTTCACAATAAAGGCAAGACCTGAAAAATAAAAAATGAAAAATTTCATTTGTATGACAGAAATAACAGATAATCTACCGGGAAAAAAAGTCAGCTTTGAATCTGGTCTGTTTTGACAAGGAAATAGCTTGCTCCCCAGCAAGAGTCAACATTTTAAAGCCTAATTTTCTCATTCTAAAGCCTAATTTAAAAGCTTTTTTCAGAAGAAAAAACAAACAAAACAACATGTTTGTGACTGAGCTTTTGTGTGCCATATGAAGATTTTGTATTATAGTATAAACTAAATAATTTAATTGGATTTAATTTTTCTGTCTCTACTTCAGACATTGTTGTACAATTACCATATTAAAGAGAACTTCTTTTAAAAACCTTTACATACAAGATAATTTTGTAGTATTTTATAGGCATGGCAACATTCTACAAACTTCTGTTCAGATAACAATACTACTACAATACTACTTCAGATACTACTTCACAGGACGACAGATGGTAGTCTCCAGGAAGTACTAGAAGACAAAATATTTCATCTAAAAGAAAAATTCTCTGTCATGTTTGTCAAGACATGCCTACAATCACAGACATTCACATATCTGTAATCACGGTTGTATCAAAGTATTTAAATGTTACATAAGGTTTTATTACAGCAATAAGAAGAGAGGTAGTTTCTTTTCAAAATGAAGAATTAATTTCTGTTGATGCAAATTACAAAAAATGAGTTCTAAAGATAAAGTAGAGACTAACCAAACAGCTCCTAATCATTGTCTTGTCTTTGTAGATGTAGATAAGATATAATCACACTTCCTCATAATGATGATAATGGTTATGATTAAAATCAAAATACACCATGTAACTTCATGTTTGGTAAGATAAGCCTTGAATTTGCTTTGTAACTGCATGTGTGTGTCTGTGTTTATTTATATGTATACACACAACAACAGCAAGAGTACACAAATTACTAAACTCTGAAAAGATGGTAAGAAATAAAATAACTTTTAAAAAATGAATAATGCTAAGAAAATAAATATTTTGAAAGAAAAATAAGTCTACTTGCCTGTGAGCTAGCACTTTCTGACACATAAAGTGAAATGTCCAAATCTGTTACAACTCTAGAATTTCACATACTGGTAACTTCTGTTGAAAACAGGACTTTGTATGCAATAGAATGCCAACTCCCCAGCTGTCCCTGAGCTTGGAGCAACAACTATTGCATTCAGTACCTCATTAATCTTTCTTACCTTACAAGCATCTCTATCAAGGACCATGTGCCTTTCTTACAGATAGGACACTGAAGAAGATCCAAATAATACTTTAACATAGCGGGGGACTTCCAGGGAGGTTCACAATGAAGAATAAGGTAAAAAACATGACAAAGTTTGGCAAAAAATACTGCATCGGTGTTTCCCTGTAATAAAATGAGAAAATAATATTGGCTCCAGACCAGCCAAAGATCTATAATCAAAGAGTTTATTTTTTTTCTTTAATCTGTACAATCCCAAGTGACGAAATTTAATCTCTGAAGTAACATGTAATTTAATGTACAACTCCAAGAAGAAAAAGACATAGTTTAAAAAAAAAAGGAAGAGAAAAAGGAGAATTTGCTCTAGTGTGATATTCCAGTTGAATGCATCACTGTTTAGAGCAAACCTTCTCAATCTATCTTTCTATCTGTAGCATACTAGCATAATGCTGTTTCTAAAAGTAACAAAAAATATTTGTGGCCAAGACTTCCACAATATTTAGAGTATTATATTCATTTGGCTTGCAAATAAATACTAATTTGAAAAAAACCTCTTTTAAATCCTTTCTTCTTTCTACAAGAACATTGATAAGCACAAAAAAAGAGGGTGAATACATCAGTAAAAACTACTAAAAACAATACTAGAAGCAAAGATCATAATACTTCCATTTATTGCTCTTATTTTTAATAATACTTAGATTTTCATCTCTTACCAATAGGACGTATTCTAGAAGAGGATGAAGAAGTTGCACAGGAGGTGCACTGCACATTTGGCCTGCAGCAAGTTCTGTGACTACATCATGAAGTAAGTCCTCTTCCACTAATCCTTGAAGTATAGACCAGGTGCCCCTGGACCAGTTAGTACTTTTAACCTAGAAATGAAATATTACTGTAATAAAAATAACAGCTTAAATGAAAAAAGCCTTTAACTAACCAACTTAACTAACACAGGAGATCTCTAAGTAAAATGTTTGTATTAGGTATCCTGGTTTCTGCCAGGATGGAATTAACTTTTAACATTGCCAGAGCGGATGTGACTAAGACATGGAGTTTATTCTATACCACCTTACATCCCTGCCAGGGAGGAAGAAAGGGAATCTCATTTCCAAGCAGAAGTCCTTCCAGTGAAGATCTTAATGGCACAGGACTACCATCTTGTTCTCTGCCACTCAAGACAGCAAAACTCTTAACTTTATGGCTTTCAGAGAACCCAGACAGATGCAATAACTTCCATGAGAAGCTGTGTCTGGTCCACAATTTCCCTGTTACTGTCTGTACTTTCAGCTTTCCCAAGATCACAAATGAATGACACTAATGAGCTATTGAAGGTCTCAGCTATATTGCTATTTACATCTTTCCTCTAGTTCAGGTTCAAACCAAAGCTGATGCCAGTTGCAAATGTATTGCTAATTGAAACATGGCTTTCTTCTGCCAAGTAATTTCTCTTTGAAATACAGCCTTTTTGTTTGACCACACAGCCTGAGGCTCAGGCAAATTCAAATTTCTCCTTATTCTGGGATAAGAAGACACAGCTGAGAGAAGCAGGGTCAGACTGACTGGACTGCTGGGAATAGTTACATGAATTTATTGTTGCTGTAGTCTCTGATAACTTGTAGACTTTATGATCTATGCCAAAAATTCTGTCTCTTAATGTGCATTAGATTGAATGGTTCAGGTTGGGAAAGAATTCTAATATCATTGAGTCCAACCATTAACAGCAATACCAAGCCCACCAGTAAAACATGTCCTTAAGTGTCACTTGTACACAAGTACTTCTAAATCCCTCCAGGGATGATGACTCTGTTACTTCTCTGGGAAGCCTTTTCCAGAGCTGGACAACCCTTTGCAGGGAGAAGTTTTCCTGTTATCCAAACTAAATATCTTACCAATTGTTTTAAGATTAGTTTAAACTTTAAATTAACACAGACTTTGAGTCCAGTTGTGGATTTGAAATCTAAAGAATATACTGCTATTAGATAGTTTCCAAAAATGTTCCAGTAATAAGATAAAAAACATTAGGAGTTCTGTTCAAACAGGGAAAAAAATAAAGAGAGAAATTATTATCATGGTTAAATCAGAGCTAAATCTCAGTGAATGAACTCTACCTTAGGATTAGATATTTAGTTTCTCTGCAAATGTCTCATATCTCAGATTCCTAATGTAAGCCACTGTTTCATTAACAATAAATAAAGCTGCTCATGTAGGTAATTTTCTTTTAATCAAGTCTTTGTGCATCTGGTATTTGCAACTCACATTTATTTCAATCTTCTCATTCATACATGTGTTATGAAAATCTCCACTAAAATTTCCTTAGGAAATAATGGTTGCATTCATACTTTTGTAATGTTAATTAAATGCAGCACATCTAAAGGGCAATCGTAAACTGTTTAGTGACAAAGAACTTCTCTGCTGCCTGGATTTAAGATGTAAGACTGTATATTGAGCATGTACAAGCATGTTACCACTGACCTTCACTCTGTGATCACATCAGCTGCCAGTTTTATATATTGTGACTGGAACTTTTATTTTTTGAAAATTCTGTACTAGAAAAAACAGTAACATTGATGCATTATTTTGAAAATACACTTAAACCAAGATGTTCTGGAAAGACTGTGGTACCTCTTGCATAGAATTCAAGCCAAACAGAAACTAGAGAGGGGTTCAGCACATTTCTAAGAGGTAAAGAAGGATGATACAAAACTGAGGCAATAAGCTTCTGTCAGTATTAGGAGACACCTATTATTGAAGAGGCTCAATACTCAATAAGCTGTCCAAGCTTTACTGGCTTGCGCTCTGACTGATGAGGAATCAGCAGTTTCTTGTGAAGCACCGCTGGTACAATCATTAGCACTTTTGAGCAGAAACAAATGAAATAAGAAGGTCCACACAATACATCTTTTACATCGCATGATGTGAAAGAAAAACTGACAGAAGAGAAATAAATATTTTTGGGATGATGATGGAACAGAACACTTAGCTCAGCTAAGCCTTCGTAGCAGATGCAAATTGAGATGACAAAATACAGTTGGCAGATCTAACATGTTAATTTAATTTGTAGGTTTGATTTTACTTCTTTAGTATTACTGGAAATGTTTACTAGAGCTG
>WBMY01008633.1:0-151865 GCA_013397315.1 Donacobius atricapilla
CTGGGAGTTTCTCTCGGAGGGGGGAGATACCGTGAGATTTGGGGCAGGTAAAGGGCAGGGCTGGGGGCAGCTTTGCTCTCTTGCTCTCAGCATCAGAGAGAGAACGATCAGGCCGCCCTTGCTGCAGGAGGAGTTCACTGTCCCACCGGGTCCAAGGAAATATCCCATCATCTCCTCGTGCGCCCAGGAACTCTGAGCTCGCCTCCTCCTGCCCTGTTGGAGCTGGGCCGGCCCTGCGCCACCACGGCTGTTTTTTTCTTCAGCACAAGGCTTTTTGCTACACCGTATCCCCGCACTGCCCTGCCCTGCCAAGACATTCCTGCCCTTCCAGCTACCACCCACCAGCCCGGGATTTTCCACCGTTCCAGCTTGGTGCTCTCAGAGCCCTGCACCGAGATCAAATTGTCCCGGGCTTTGTAAAACAAATCCCCCTCGAGGTTCCTGGTTTGTATTTATCATTAATGCTGTAGTTGATGTTGTTTGTTTGCCTTGTACATACTAGTAAAGAGCTATTATTCCTCATATCTTTGCCTGAGAGCCCACTTATTATTCAAAATTTTAATTATTCAGAGGGAGGGGGTTTGAATTCTCCATTGCAAAGGAGGTCCTGCCCTCCCTAGCAGACACCTGTCTTTTCTAACTAAGACGTATAGACATGTTAATCAGCTGTTTTGGTTCTCAGCTCTTCCCTAGTTTTATATTGATACAAATTAGAGAAGTATTTAAGACAGGGAACTGACTTGCAGGGCAAAACTTAAGGACTGTTTGTAGCAGGAAAGACCACCTCATAGGGGTTGCTGACTTCTTGTCTATTCTTTGTCAACTTATTGTTCACTGTGTGTATTCTTACAGTTCCTCTGAATGAGGTAGACTGATTCCAGCCAGCTACAGCATATTCTCTTTGGTTTGTTGGATGGGTTCATCAAATAGAGCAGGGGATTGGATTTGGAGTTCTGTGTTCCTACCAGACATGACTGCCCAACAAGATTACTCAGAGGAGCTCATGGCAGCTCCATCACTTCCCACCAGGAATGGCTGGTTTACTTAGCAGGTGATCTTACCTCCGCAATCCTAGTAATGGCTGCTAGGTTCCTGCGGATTTGGAAGAGTCGCGTCGGTGGAGCAGGTTTCTGACCTTCCTTCCTGGATGTCCCATTCTTGTAGACTATAAGTGGTTTGTTTTTGAACAAGCTCAGTAAATGTGCAGGCTCTTTGCCTTGACTGACTCGGATCTGTACATACGTAAAGAAATGCAATAAAAGAAACAAAAAGACACAAGCAGTTATCTTTGGTCTTTGCTGAATAGCTTAGGGGATCTTAGCCAACAATGCTAAGTACGTTAGCAAAAATGAGAAATGGCAAGCTGAAAAGATCTAAAAATATAGTTCCAGACATAAAGAGTTAGAGCATTTGCGAGATTTTTTTGTCAAACAAGGTGACACAAAGACAAGACTGAAACTTCTAACACAATATTTAGCTGATTAAAATGGCTGCTATCTACTGTAATAAAAAACCCCACAGATTTTCAAAAGAACTGTCATTTCATAGCGTTTTATAGAATGACTTAACCCTCCTTAAAAACTATCTTGGAAATTTAGGTGCCATGTATTTAAGCAGAAGAGAATGGCTGTTCATTTTATTCATGATTTCTGTATGTATTTTATCTGCAAGAGGATGAAAAAGAGTAGCATAAATTTCTCATCCAGAGGAAAGCATGGATGACAAAAATGAACTTCCATTACAGATGTAAAAGATGCTACTGCCATCTAAAAAAACCACAATGCACTATGAAAAATTACTATTTTTAGGTTAATGTATGATAAAAGTTATTCGTATGCAACCATTTAATTTTCCTTTATAACAGTACCATTGGCCAAGGTAGGGGGGCTGCAAGTCCCTGCCTTTCATTCCCAGAAAGAAAGGGAAAAAAGGGAATGAGACATGCTGTGTAGCCAGCAGACAAGAAGTGGAGAGCCCTCAGTGAGGCCTGGGGCAGCTGCAAGGTGAAGTGCCCAGAGGGGCAGCTGCAACAGGTGCTTTTACTTATGTCACAGGTAGACAGACTGCTGCAGTTGTCTGGTAAGGATAAGCTAGGACACATATACTTGTAAGGGATAAATTGCAGCAGGATTTTACAAATGGGAAAAAACTCCCTCAAACCACAAAAAAAAAGCCCCACAAAAACGGCAACCCAAATAAATTCAAAAAACCCCAAATCACCCAAACGGCACAGTGAAACATTTTCTTGCAAGCCTGGAGTTTTAATAGTCATTTGTACTGCTGTGCCATCTAGTGACCACACAAAATAGCACACTTACAGCTTTCAAATAATGCTGATAGAGATGTTAGGCACAGGTAATATATTCTGTTTGCATAAAAATGCACACATACATACATACATATGTGCATAGTTATACACATATGGATATGTACACATATATTCATAAACTGATTCCAGGCTGAAAGTACTTTTAAGTATCACATCTGCTGCAATGAAATGGATCTCCTTCAGCTTTAATAAAAAGACTTTTAAAGCACCCTACTATTGCTGTAGTAATATTGTTAATAGTAGTAATATTGTTATTACTTTAAGATTAGCATTAGCCTTAGGTATCAGGCAAGACTACATTGTGCTGGACATGGCCCAAATATAGAGCAAATGGTAGGAATATTTCAAGCAATTATCAAAATGTGTTCTAATCCTTCCTTAATATAATTTCAATCAGGAATCATTAGTGGCTAAAAGTATGGGCTGCCATCTGAATTAACTGTACGTTGGTGGGTGGGGGAAGCCTTTTGCTTTTGTAATTAAGAAACAGGAATCACAGAATTATCTCCTGCTGCCTAGAAAATCTCTGCTTGTCTCTTGTCATCTCACAGCTCGAGCTTTTCTGTGGAAAGAGACCTCTCAGGTCTTCACCTACCCATCACTTCTCAGTAGTGATATAAGTAGAGCACACCCAGTCAAGCTAAGGACTAACTTATCTGCTCACACCCTTTAGCTGCCAATGTCCTGTGCCTTGCTTTGCACACCCCATTTTTTGCATGTGAGTATGTTTATCCTGCTTTCATGGAGCTGCAGGCACTATGGGATGGGAAAACCCCAGTTATGTCCCTCATTGAGGCAAGGAAAAATCAGACCCTGTTGCACAATTCCTGCAGGCTTTCCTCTTCTGTCTTTCATATGGCTTTCAGTTCTCCCCATTCTGGCGCTCTAAAAGTCAGGTGTCTTGTCTGGGCTAAATATCACAACTTCCTCCATAATCAAAAGGAGACAGGGCAGCTCCCACAGGCTACTGACTTGTCACACTCCTGTTTGGAGTGAGTTGCCCTGGGACAGTCCTACCATTCAGTTTCCACTGGCTATGCACAGGGTGTCTAAGTCTTGGCAGGACTGAAATATAATTTTAAAAGAGTGGAAATCAAAGGAAAGAAAAGGCAGTTTTAGGTTCTGCCATATCTGTGTTCTTTTGGACAACTGCATGCAGAAAGATTCAAATGGGCAATCTCTGGCAGCTTTAACAGGACCCCATGGTGCTTGGCTTGATGCAGACCCAAGCAATTGCCATTTCCAGTCTTTAAATCCTAGCTCCTCCTTTCAATTCTCACCAAAATTTGCATATATCACAATCTCTGCTGGATTTTATCCAAAAGACACTAACCTGCACGGCCTGATCATTTAATGATCGATCCAGCTGAACAGTCAGAAATGCAGATGCAGTCAGTTCATCTTTTGTAGCATGGGCTCCTTGCCTAAGGAAGTCAAGGAGAAAGACAATGATTAAATTTAGCTTCAAAGTAACCCAGAGCTTGTGCTCAAACTCATAGTGAATGAGCACATATACATAATCAAAGTATTTACTCAAAGCACATCAAGTCAACATAAAATAACATCCACACACTGCGGGTCTGTGCAAAGGCAACCAAACATACCATGTATAGATGATCTGCCCTCTAGGGTAAGTGTAGAGGATAATGTAACAGTCACCCCCATAGAACTGTCCATATGTCTCAGGTCCCACAGGAACTCGCCCACTGCTTTCCACACGCCAGATCTAGGGAAACAGGGAAATCACTGGAGATTGCTGAACTTCATCCTGAGATTCTTCACAAAGTATTTTACTATCTTATCCCTTGAGTGTCCTTTTTGTTCCCAAGTGTTATTGAATAGAAACAGGGAGAATCCTTCACGAAGTAGGTAAATACACCCTATGCCCACAGAAGTAATGACGACTATCAATAAGGGAGTGTAACACTTTGTCTTGATACTTTATTGCCACACAATCACTTCACAATGCTATGCTGAACTTTCTTAACACCTTAAGGCGACAATATGACATGGAACAACATTATGATCCATCATAAAACCAACATATCATTTTGGAGAGGCACACTGCCGTCAGATAATGTGGCGTTAGGCAGATTTCTTCCTATTTCATTCACTACGGCCCAGTTCAGCTAACAATTCGCTGCTCAAGCCTATGGACCATCCCAAGTGTGAGGTCAGAAACCTAGAAAATACACTGATGAGACTGTACGTATTCATCCCTTCTTTTCCTTCTAGAAGCCCAACATGCAATTTGCATTCAACAGGCCATGTTGATACAATGCCATGCCAGCCCTGTGTAGTCCTAAGATAGTCCTGAAGTGGGATATGAAAAGGTCTAGAAAGACTGTACAGTCATCTTTTTCTCTCCAAATCCAGGCTACCTGAGAGACAGACTAGGGACAAAGAAGATTCCTCTAGAAACCAGACTGGATACCGACATAAAGACATAGAATGGATTTCTGATTCCAAGTGCAAGTCTTCCCATTCCAGGTTTCAAGCTGGTATGAGCTTGAAGTTTTTCCTTTAGACTAAGAATCATATTTAAAGTTAATATTTACAAGGTATTGTGTAGAAGGTGTAATATTTCTGGTTTTTGATTTCTCTAATGACTGGTACATCTTTCATAAGCACCAAAAGAACACAGCATGCAGATGATATTCACCTTCTACCTCAAAGTATCTTTTGTGATGCTAGAAGTAACACTTCCGCTAATATAGTGCTAATCTAAACAACAGTATAATAATTAAAACACAGAGTAGCAGTTTAGCCCATTACAAGTAGCAGAATACATTAGTTAGATAAGAAAAAATTTATTGCAACATGAAAATTACCTCTACTTTCCCTGAGCCATCATCTACCATGTTATGCTGGGCAGCCATTTGTGGAGACTCATGTAACTTGGTAGCATCAAATTCAATCTGCTCAATTTTAGCCACTCTCTCTGTGACATATACTTTGCCAAAGCCATCGCTTTGATCTTTATCCTTCCAGTCTTTGAAAAACTGCTTGAACATTGGTGTTTCACCTCCTTCGGGAAGGACTTGAATCTGAAATGAAGGGAAACACATGAAACAGAAAGAAAACAGAATTGACACAGTTACTCAAACAGAAGCTTTTCTAGATTTCATGTGAAATATTGCCGTTATGTCTTATAAGCCCTTAAAAACATTTTTTCTGCTGACACAAAAACAATGTCTAACAGAGCTCAAGCTCTCCTGGTATCACCTCCATAAATAGGGCGCACCTGTGTGTTGGCAGGATAATTCATCTGCTGTATGAATTGTTCAGCATTCTTCATAGCAGCTTTTCTCTCTTGAGGGTTAGCATTTTTGCCTGATTAAAACAGAAAGACAACAGTACATGGGAAAGGGCAATAAGCTCAGAGAACCTTCAAAAAGAAGTAGTCTTCAAGTCAGGTTCTCTTTGACATTGCTCTTCCCTCAGTTTTGAACGAATACAAATGCTGGGCATAGCATGAGCAAGAAGATTCACATGAAGTTGAATGGGAAAAACAGTACTTTGGTAGCTTTGAAAACAATTAATTAAAAGGGAAAAAACTGACAGAACGAAAGAAAAAACATAAGAATGAATGAAAGAAAGAAAGAAAAACAAAGAAAGGAAGAGAAAAAGGGGGCATTTTGTTTTACTCAGTGTTTCTACAAAAAGAGCTTGGCTCAAGGTACCCTGGATCTCCTCTTTGACTCTTCCTTTGCTGGGCTGCAATATGGTCAATAAAGCTGAACTACCTCCACTTCTACAGGCAGTGCAAAGAAGTAAATGAAACTCTTGTTTTGTCTGACTGAGCTTTGCAATTTATCCACTTCCCTATCCACTGCTCCTTGCTCTGCCTTGCTCAGTGCTAGATATCTCTGGAAGTCTCTGTGGGATTAACACTGTCTGCACAGTCTGTGTCCCAGCAGGCTGCACTGAGTACATTCCAAAGACCTCACAGTCTAATCAGGTGCTCTGGTAAGGTATTCATTTATATCCCATTTTGAATGAGACCATTGCCAAAATAATTCACACTTCTCAGCTTAGTGGCCTGAAGATTTCCAGCAGAGATGATAGCTTCAGTTTCCCTTGCAAGGGTGATTCTCACAGTCTAATGAGGCTTTTCCGCACATTTTTACTGGCAGATGCAAAGTGAGGATACAAAGGAGCACATGGGGCCACAGTCAAAGAACCTTAATCGTATTTTATTTATTTAATGCCTGACTCTGTTGGCTTGGTCCTTCTAGGAGCTGTCATTTAGAGTGACAATTGGGAATCCGGGGGTCAGACAGACCATAGGCCATCTGAGCACCATGCTCCCCAAATGTTTTTTTTTTAAAGTATGTTTCCCTAACTGCAAATAAAGTTTTCAAGCAAAATGCTTACAGTGCTTCCTGGGCTGACCTGACAGACTTGACAAATGCATCAGGTAATTATTTGGTATTGCACATGGCAAACAAAATACAAAACACAAATGCCAAAGAATAATTAATAAGATGCCTCAGACTAAAAAAAAAAAAAAAANNNNAAAAAAAAAAGAGAGAGAGAGAGAGATACTCAGCGCTAGAATTAATGCAGCACTACAACAATCCAGCTACAAGATGTCAAGACCTAATTCCACAGTAGTAGTATTCCTCTCCAGGGAAACATACAGACAAAGCAATTGCCAACTGATGATACCTCAGAGAAATATTTGCAAGAAAAAAAAAAAAAATCAAAGTATTTTCAAGCTTATGCTTTTAGTTTATGCCCTGGATATGCACCTTTCAGTTTCACACCTCTGTGGAGATGCCTACCCAAATGGAATGCTCAGTGTCCAGATTTTGTCCCAGAAGATAGGGATTTGATGACACGATACAGAACTCATAGAATTATTTATGTTTGCCCTGTACTCGCCATTTAGATAAGCATTTTATCACCCAAGCTTACAGATATCTCAAAAGCAGGGTCCTTAGACAAGACTCAGTCTTGAGGTCCTTACACGAGTGAGTAATCCCTGTGCACAGACTGTACCAGGGAAGAGCTGTGTGCAAGGTACAGTGTCCAGCCAGTGTTAATTTCTTGCTAGTGTCCCAAGGGTGCTGTGTCAACTCCTTTGGTATCTCTGTGTAGCATCTGCATTTGCAATACAAGTGATTCTTACCTTTCCACACAAAGATCCTCCTGGCAGCACCGTTGTCCAAAATGAAGCACTCCTCAGACAAAAGCATATCCATAGAGAAGGGGTTTTCCTCTGCTACCACAGACACCTTCATGGATCCACTTGCATCTGACACCTAAGAAAACAGTAATTTCAAATTTAGATCAACTTTGGATTTTATAGACACATTAATTTCTGCTCCTGAAATTAGTACAAAAATCAGGTGCCATTCCTGTATAACTGGCTATATGAAATTTGTGTACTGCTGGGAAGTAATGTAGGCTAATGATTATTATTTTTTGTTTCATTTTATTTTACATCCAATAGAGGGAGATGTAGTGTTAATTTTAGGGAGTTTGTTGGATCCCTGTCTCGCAACTTAAAAGAAATCCGTTTCTCTTCCATTGGTATAGTCCTTGCTGCCAAGCAACTCACACTGAAGCCAAAGGTACATGCACATGCTGAACAAAAGCATTTGGAACCATAGTAAAATAGTCCTACACTGACATTAACAGGTGAAATGCCTACAGTTATTATCTGCTGATCTTTAACTGGAAACTCTAATGTAAGACCTGTTGTAGAATCTGCTTTATAATCTCTACCACTACTGTAAGTTCATGCAGACCTTTAAAACCTTTTAAAAATCACTCCTGTACAGCTGAAAGACCAGTTACTACTAGTGAAAATAGATTATTACTATTGTAATTACCTTTCTATCAGTCTTTATTTCCTTTCATAATTAAATACTAATTTTAAACACATCATTCTCTCTTGCATTTTATATTATGGAAGTACAAAGGGGAAATTACCACTGCACACAACAAATAAAAAACAACCATTATACTTACTTTGAGGGCTTTGACACACACTGTTATACTGCAACCCATTTAAATCTAGCTAACAGAGCTCTGTTACTTACAGATTATCAGATATTCACAGAAATTTCAGAGTTTTTAGGATTCAAAAATTCACTTTCCCTTCTCTAGTTACGTTTTACTTCAATGGTCCTGATCAGATATGCAGGCCCTCTTCTTTTGTTTTTCATTTTTGTTCCCTTAAACCCCTGCTATGAAGAGAAGTATGCACCAGATTTTTGGCATGAAAGGAAAGATTAATGTGAACTAAACACAACACATAGACAACTTTACCTACAAGTGGCTTTGTATCATACAGGCTTCTTGTAAATCCCACATACACCTACAGGTAGTGGAAAAATCATGTAAGAGGCCGGGATTGAAGAGAGGTGGCTCTGTCCTGTAGTCTGTGTGGTGCAGAAGCTGCAGAGGGAGTGACTCATCCCCTCTCACACTTCACAGCAGCTTCCAAGTTATTGTAGATGGCACCTACAGGGTCACACACATGAGGATCCAGTAGCACTCCAGGCTGTCAGAGTGTTGCAACTTGTTAGCCAAATCCTCCTTGTTAAGTGATGATGGGGAAAGGAATAAAGTTGTAGATATATAAAATATAATGTAACTGTCCATCTTTTAAACTCTGCTAAGAATAACTGTCTTATATGACTACTAGAAGTCTCCCTGTGAAAATTAAGAAGACAGGATGACTTAAGAGCAGTTAATTCTTCTTTGACCTGCACTGCATAGTTCATAGGCCATGCTTAACTTGTTCCCTGAGTAAACAGAAATGTAATCCATTTTTTTTCCCCTCAAATTACCTGGAATATCTTGATTGACATCCTTTGATAAACTTGTCCATTGGCTGCAAATAAACTAAAATAAGAGCAGTTCTGTAAATGAAGCCAGAACTTTGTATATGAGGAAGGACAGAATAAAAGCATGACTACTGTTGAGCCTACCTAATTATAAGTAAATAAATAAATAACTTACCATATATAGTTTAGCACTTCTCCTGTTTGTGATATCAGCCAGCTCATCGTCATCATCACCACACTCAGGAAGCTCTGGCTTGCTCCCTAAAACCTGTATAAGAGAAAAACAAATTCAATGGAGATAGGGAGAGTAGGTGCTGTAGCATAAGCGTTTGTACACTGAAGTATTGTTGTGGTTATGGAATAATTGGGATCATCTTTATATATAAAACAATCTAAAACTGAACTCATAGCTGACACAAACATAGAGATAATTTTTAAAAACTGTGTCAGATCTCTAGCAACTTTATACCTTTCATGATGTATTTTCCACAGGTCAATTTGCTGGTCGTCTATACACTACAAAATACACATAGATATGTGTATGTTTTCCTATTCTATGTGTGTGTTTACCTGTCTTGCTTTTTTCTTCCCAGTAACTTCTGAACCGTTGTCAAGCACATCTTACAATTTTTGGAATGACATTACTCTTAAAATGTTTAACAATAGTAAAACTAAAACTGACAGACTGAAATATATTAGTTGAAATTATAATGTAATTAACAATATAAAATATCATATTGTGAGTTCATTAATCTTAAAAAATTCCAGATTCTTAATCCCATTCTAAGGGAAAAATTGAGCCAGGGTCTTGAAAATAATTTATGATGTGAGAAAAACATTTTCTTGCTCTACCACAATATCAGTTTTAACACTGTGGCGGTTTTACACCATGGGCAATATTATAACAACTATCACTACAAATAATTTACAGAGGTTCATCCAGAATATGTTAGGTCAGGTAGTCAATAATATTAAGTCCTAGTTACCCTTTCTTGATGATCTTTCCTTAATGATTCATTTATGCGGACCGATCCAAAGGTTGCACACAGAATATTATGGATTCCTATGAAATTGTAGGTCCTAGAGTGAGGGTAGCAATTGATATGTTCGGGAGAATAAATATTAACATAAAGTACAAGGGCAGTCCCAGCCTTCCTGTGAACTTGTGCATTATCTGTACAACATGCTGTGCAATATAAGGTGGAGTCACAGGCAAAGGCCTTGTAAATATTTGATAACAGGGAAGCCCAACAAAGTATACAGCTGCAAACAATTTGGAAAGAAAAACAATATAGAATAAATATTTAATAGAAATCTGCCATCTGTGGAGTTTTCTTACCTGGTAAAGTCAGTAAAATAGTAAAATAAAATAAAATGAAAATAGCCTTTTCAAGTGTGATTCTAGCAGTTTCAGCTAGAAAATTTTATCTGTGACTCATTGAAGACAAGAAACAATGCCCTGTTTAAGAAAGATGTTACCCATAGCTCTTCAGTAGCTACCAGTCAGCATTCCCTGAATTTACACTAGATGGCTACAGATTTACTACTCTATAGGCCAAGTAAGAGCTCCATGTCCACAACAGAGGGCCACTGTGCTGGTGAATGGCTAGAACAGTGGGCATATGCAGTTTATTGGCACCAGGTTTCTAAAAATGTTTCCCTTCCTACCTGTCTTTGTAATGCCAGGGTCACAAAATTGCCAAATAACAGACATACATTTTTACCTGAACAGACACTGAAAAAATTTGAGGGTTTTCTAACATTTGACTTTCAGTAACCAGTAAGAGGGTATAAGAGTCCTGTTAATAAAACTCTGAGAAGTTTGTACTCACTAGTGCTCTGCTTAATTAGGCATTGACAGTAAAAGAAAAAAAACCAACCAAAAACCCAAAAAATAAAAATCCCCAATCAAACAACCTCCAAAAAACCAACCAACCAACCAGCCGACCCCTACAAACCCACAAAAATTTTGACTTCTGACACAGTTAACGTCAGCATTTTCCCTTGCTGCGCATAGATAATACCTGTGGCACTGCAATTATTTTGCAGCATCTTTGTAAAGTTGTGTACGTTGATATAAAATCCCTTTCTTTCTTTTAACTGTGCAGGTGTCATTCTGAATATTTCAAAGCAAATAGTGCCTGTTGGTGTTTGTGAAAGCATCTTGACAGAAGCAGCCTCTCTATTTACGGCAAGGTCTAGGTGCTGCAGCCTGGTGGCAATTAAAGTAAGCAGCCCCTATAATTTGAAAATTGGGCTTCAAATTTGGGCCCAGCACAGGTTAGATTGCTGGCCTGGCCTGTTGCTGTCATAAAATCAAATGCAGAAAGGTTTTTCTGAAGTAGACAGAGAATTACTGTCAGACTCACAAAGTTGGTCATAGGAAATCTCATGGGTACTAACATAGGGGGAGGGGTTAGAACCCCCTTTGTGCAGGTGCAGTTGTAGATATGAGACATTCTGGTTCCATGGGAACCCCTCCACAACTCATTAAACAGCTGCTTGTACAGTAGCTTCTCTGGCCAAAGAGAACTTTCTCTAACCCTGTGCTTCAGCACAGGCAAACAGAAAATACAAATTAGTAATTTCTGTAATTCTTTTTCTCAGAAGAACCCAAAAACAAATGGAGAAGGACCTTGAGAGTGTCCCCTTCTGCATTTTAAGTCACAGTTGCTTGTAGACCCTGGCATTGTGGTGACCCCTGTTAAGAAGGACACAGAGTGCTTCTCCTCCCACCAGATAAGGAAACCCAGGACTTGTGAGGAGGGCTGTGCAGCCAACACAGCAGTTAGAAAATGCCTTGAGCTGAATCCCTAGTGGTACCTGCATGTGTTGGTATCAAAACCAGAAGATGAGACAAGGCTAAACGACCTAAGGCCTGTGAAGGCACCAATTGTGAAGACATGTAGCACATAATATAGATACATACTCAACATATGAAGTGTTATTTTTCAAAATATATATAGTCAGTACACATCTGTATTGCAAGGAACAGTTTATGCAGTTTCAAACGTGCATTTGTTGCCAGTTTGTCTTATAGACTGGAGGATGAGATAGATCATGGAAGGCAAAATTCTGCACTTAAACACGAAGCGTGAAAAAATGCTGAAATAATGTTCTTTCCCAAAGAAATAACTTCCAGTGAAATTGTCTTTACTCCTCCTAAGGCAGTTTCCCACGCTATGGCTCTACATGCATATGTCTGCATGTCATGACAATTAACAGCTTTATCAGTAAGATTACAAGAGAATTTAAACAACAGCTAACTGCTATGCTGAAATTAGGTTGTATCATTTACATAAGCACTTGCTGTCTGACCTGTAGCTCTCTGGGGCACCTCCCCTTTTACAGATAATTCTCATGTGATGGATCAAAAAGAAAACAAATCACTCCAGCTAAGACTGCAGTCACAGGCTCCCACAGCTTTGCAGCAAGGTACCCCAATACAATCATTTATACCAACAGACCATTTGAAGGACACTGGGTCTTCTGAAACTTACCTGCATACACTCTAGCTTCACACAAATCCTAAATCCTGTGGTAGCTATATACACAGGACTGTGCTTACATAATCTTCTCAGTACAGTCAGGCTGCTCCTCTGGGTCTCGACACCGCGTGGCCCCCTGTGAGTACAGCCCAAGGCTGGCTCTGAGGTGTGATACCCTGACTCACAAACGTGCCAAGAACTCAGAGCCACAAATCCACCCTACACACCTGGAAATGACAATGCTCTCTTGGGTACACAAGGCAACCTAGCCACACTTTTCCTCAGATATCCAACCATACTGGCAAACTTCCAACCTTACATCTCATAAATACAGAGGTGCACACACAGGTCTCGAAACCGCTTTTTAAATCATCAACATCATCAATATTATTATTATGTTTATCATATTATCATTATTCACTACTACAGTAACAGCAATATAAAGAGCAATTAGGGGCCCTGAATGCACACCCGTGGCGCACCTTCTCCATTCTTTGAGCTTAGCATTGTTTCAGCAGAAGTATTCATTAACTCCATACCATAGATCTTGTCTGAAGGCATATAACAGGAAGTCAGTCTGCATGAATCATAAAATTTTGGAGTTTTTTAGTTCTATTAGACTTTTGTGTTGACAGGTTAGTACAAGATACCATTATGCAAACCAACAGAACATCAGTTCCTCTACAATTGCTGGAGTTCACTCTTGCGGTAGATGCAATGTAGCTTATCCTGCCTGCAAAACCTGTTTCACATTTGCATGTGCACAAGCTCTTCTCTGTAAATATCAGCACTCCCTCAGATAAGTGCAAAACACTGAGCCAATGCTTTTACTCAGAAGTGAAACTCCACCCTTAAAAAAGAATAGAAGAAATCACAGACAAAAAGTTTTTAATCTAAAGGAATGTGACAAGGTGAATAAAATAAAGTCATTAAAAGAAATATGGCAAATATTTTCCTCATAACTGGAGAAGCCAGCTCTGCATCGTAAAATAGTTGATATTGATTTAATGGGAGCAAGAAGTTTAAAGAGTTCAGTGAGGCTGAAAATCCACCTAGGAAAACAATACCTGAACAACATGTCAAATGAAGATTAATTAAGAGAGAAAACCAGTTTTATACAGTTTAACTTGTGTAGACTAGCATTGTGTTTGATTTTCTTCTTCATATACACACTTTGGGTTAGGTTTATGGGTCTGAAACAGAACTGTTTGTTGTGGCTGTGATCCCAAATATCAGATCTCAAAACCACTCAAACTCCCATCTTCATATGCTAAGTGCAATAGAAAGAAAAGCAAGAAATTTACATAGCTTAAAGCTGTCTGAACGACTTGACATTTTATTACTTAATACTTTTGGAAAACAGTCAGGGTAGCAGCTCATCATTTGCTTTCCTGTATGCTTTGACACAAGCAAGTATATCCTGCTCCACAAATTCAAGGTACACATGGATGTTGTGACAGAGAATAAAGCCACTGTGCAGGACTACAGGTCTGAAACAACAGACACGGTATGACTTCAGTGGTATGGTAGATAAAGGCTTAGATTTTTATTAACCTTCAAAGCAGAGAAAAACATTACAAGGAACATCTCTCTGAAATAAGTATTCTCTCAAATATGTACTTGAGCAGGAAAATAAAATCCACCAGAGAAAGGAAGGGATGAACATGATGCAGGCTAATAACCACCTGGCTGACCCTGGGTACCAGTGCAGAGGGGATCATCAGGCAAAGGTGGCTTTAGGGCTTCGCTGCTAAAGTAGCTAGCCACAGTTTAACTTTTAATTCTTTGGGGTTACTGGTTCCTCTGACAGAGCACAACCGCTGCTGAGGATATTCTGGGCCAGACAAAAATGACTTTTGACATTTCTCAGATTATGAATAACCAAATATGCTTATTTTACTGGTTATTGTAACCTGGAACTCTTCCCATCAATTTGAACAAACATTCATTGTCTTACAAAAAATTACACTCCCAATGGGAAAAACTTATCCTTTCACTGAACTGCTCATAGGGTTTCTGCCTGAAATGGCCTCTCACTAGCAATTCCAGCAACAACAGATCTCATTACATGCTCACCTTGAGCAGACGACCTCCCACCCTCCTGAACACAGATTGAAAATTAGATGGCACCAGCAAAAATGCATTGGGAAGTGGGCAAAAGGATGGTTTATGTTAACAAATAGTTCTAGCACGCTGTTAATATCTGGGTGTTTACCATGTAATTTATCAAAAGGACTTTCTGGCATGAAGGTCTAAATCTGAGCTGTCTGAATTCAGATTCCTACAAAACAGCAAAACACATCAGCTGCTCATGGCACTTTTGATGCATAAATTATGGCCTACATTTTTAGCCAGTTTCTGTTGTCTCAGGAATTTCAAATGCAAATCATAATTTTTTCAAAGCTCTGTGCTTAACTGCCTAAAAATAGGGCATTAGGCTTTGGCAGCTTTTAATAAAGTACTTGCAACTTTGCATATCTGTCTGGGATAATTTGAATATAAAGCCTTTGCTCACATGATAACAATATTCTAACATTAATAGTCTGTTCTGTGAAACTGGCCATGGATAACATGTTCACAAAAAGGTTTCTAGATCAGTTTTGAGAGTACAAATTTGATTTTTTTGATAGTTTGGCTCCGAGGTAAAACAGGCAGTATTCTGTCCTGCTGGGACTGCACAGCTGGCAGTATCTAAGCTAGTTATTTACTTGGAGACTGGGTGTGCATGAAATGAGGAAATCCCCAGCCTACATTACCTTCAAATATCTGGCTTTTAAGATGCCTCCAAGATGAACAGTGATCCTGTGCTAAAGAAACCAGGAGGGTGAATGGCAGTAACTAAAAAATGCAGCAGTCCCTTTCTAACCATTACTGCTGCTGAATGAACATGGAAGAATTGAGCTGTTCAGCACCTGTCTACCTGCAGTATAATTAAAAATGAACTAATCAATAACTTCCACATCTTTTTTGCATTCATACTAATTCTTTCTTCCTAAATTTTTAATCTCACTCCTTTGTTAACATCATCCTCCGATACCAGTAGTATTAAATATGGGACCCAAAGCCTGCAGAGACTTGCACATGTACTTGAGATGCCCATTTTTTCTGCCGTATTGGAACATAAATTGAGGCACACACTGAAGCCTTTGCAGCTTTGCAGATCTCTGTTTGAAGGCCTTGTGGATAAAATATCTTATGTGCTGCGTGACAGTGCATGCTTATGTGTTGGATAATAATGAAATAAATCAGTAACTAATGCCAACAGGGAGCCTCAGACATAAAGAATATTTATCTGATAAAATCCACAACATTCTCAGCTTTTCATTCCTTAAGTGCCTCCAGTTTTGCAGCTGGTCCCAAGACTGTCGCTGGACCATACCAATATGGGAGTGAAAAGAGGAGTGTGGCAAACACTCCGTAAAGCTTGAGCCGGAGGCAGCAGCCCATGACTGGCAGCCAGAGACCCTGCTAGAAAATCAGTGTTCCCAGGGGATGCACAGCAGCTGAAAGTGCAGCGGGCAGCAATGATACACAGCAGCATCAGGGTGAGCCAAGTAACTGAAGCAAGGTGTTTCAGCACTTAGACCATGAGAGGGGAAAGTGGAAAAAGCCACTCAAGGCATTGGAATATTTTTGCAGTGCAATACTGACTGTATTCACAAGCTCAGCTTTTCCAGTCCCATACAGCAAACAGACCAGATATGCTAGGGGATCCTCTCTGGTATGACACCAAACTCTGCAATCAAAGACAGAGCATAGATTGGACTCTAAGAAAGCAATTCAGAGACTATTTTGACAGATATTCTCTAATGACTCCTGCTGATGCTTGAAATAAATTAAATATTTATTAGCACAGAGAGAGCAAGAATGTTCCTTTCACCTGGTTGTCTAGGAGATATATCCTGCTTAGCTCTTTGAAAATAATTTCCTCCTGCTAGTTTAGGTGCCCTTCACTAACTGATTGGTCTGTAAGTTCCCACATGTCCTAAAATTTTGCGTAAAGGAGCCAAAATATTCAGCTATGATTTACAGTTCTTCAGAGTTAGAAGCTGCAGCACACATTACTGCAGTATTTAAATCCACCTTAATTCACCTACCTTTTATTTTTTTTTATTTTTAAAGGTTAAGTCAGACAGTATTGAAGTCATGGGCAGTTGTGCAAGCAGAAGACCTGGCCCTAACAGACTGCTCTGCAGTACCTGCTATAATTATATTTACAGATTTCTTCAGCGTCACACGCTGTGGTGGTGAAAATACTGACCTGATCCCCCAACACATAGGATGCTTTTTTCCATACAACCACACTTCACTCTGGTCCAAATGTGAGAGAATTCTTTTTCTAGTTTTATGTGGCCTGGACAGGGAACAGCAATCTGTGCACATGTGGAGTTCTTTTAAAAAAACCCAACAAAACAATCTACAAAGTTTTTCCTCCCTGAGCCCTTTTTCACTACAGAACTTTCACTAAAGAAAATTTAAAGGCAACTTTGCATGCAGATGCCAGTTGCTCTGCAAGGGGCTGGGAAGAGACAAACCTGCAGAAAAAAAAAAGGAAAAAAAAAAAATCCCTTCAAGGTCCATTTCTGTTAGGGGGATGCAGGATTCCAGGAAGAGAATATCTCAGAGCTTTTTATACAGCAAACAAAATTTACCCTTTCAGGTCTTCTACATGAAATTCCCCTGTTGCAAGAAAGTACCTTGAAGTAAGAGCTAACAACCCCATGTGGAGATAAGTGCTAACATGTCTTGTCTTTGACCTTCTCTTAATTATGCTCATTTAAAAACTGCAAATTATAGTACTTTTTCACCAATAGATTTCTTTATAGTATAGCACAGAAAGGAAAAAAAGCCATTACAAATGCTATTCATATTCTAGCATGTAATTATAAGATTATAATTGAGTTACATGTTAGCCCTGCAAGCGCTACAGCTGCTAAAGAAGGAAACATAACAAAGATGAGTGGTTTTCTCACTCACAAGGATGCAAACGAGACATGTTCTAATTTGATCGAAAGCACTTCCAGAAAATTATTAGGATCTTAGAAATTCACTAGAATACCTAGTTTAGAAGTTACTTTCCTAGCATAAGGAATTAGGTTTTCAACCATCTGCTAGTAGAGCTGCTCATAAAGAATTTAGCTCATGCCATGCAGTATGATACACCTCAACATTTTCTTTTCTGAAATTAAATTTCCAATGAAATTGAAAGGCATTGAAATTCATATTTAGAGACTTAATTAGAAGCCTGGCTTTCAGATGTGTTTGCCACCTGCAGCTCGTATTCAGTTCCCTGTCATTTAAGTACCCAGCTTTGGGCACCCAAGACTGAAAACTGCAGCTTGAAGAATATTATGGGCAACTCCCAATGTTTAGGAAGATTCCTCCTTACCAGCCTCAGCGATTCTCCGGCCAAACCCCTCTTGATCTTCTACATGGGTCTGGGGAAAACGCTGGGCCAAATGCTCAGCTGGTGCAAAGCAGCTAAGGTGTACTGGAATCCAGGCCATGCAAGTTTTGTCTGAGTTGTGTAATTTAGTCATTTAAACGTAAATTTGCATCAAGAAAAGGGACTTTTCTTAATGAAGGAGATAGGCTCCATTATCTGTAAAGAAAACAGGACTCCTGGTTTTGACAGCCTGAAACTGGCACCCTGAAGGGCAAGGGGTTTGCACTTTGTACCCACATTCACAGCCCATCATAAAGCTTAATTAAACATTGGAATGTTTGGTAAACCGCCACTCCTCAGACTGAACAAGTGTTGCTGTGAAAAGTGCACAGTCATGCGTAGGATTTTTACCCCTGTAGGTTTATTCCCCTGGACTATTTTGAGTTGTATCCAACAAACTCTTACTGCTCAAAATGACAGGACCCAAGTTCTTGCTGGCACCTGCACAGACCCAAAATCACTCCAGTGAAGAAAAGCATTTTCAGCTTCCTGAGGAGTAAATTTGACCCATAGTTTCAAAGCAGCCTGAGAAAGCTGTCTGCTCATTTGAACAGCCAGTGCAACAACTAATAGAAACTACAGCTAATAGTTCTGCTATTTTCTGTGCATTAGCTTTCTTAAATCTCTGCATTCTTGTGAAAATGTAGTTGACTTCTCTGCGTGCCTGTGTTACTGAGTCTTTGCACTGGTACAACTTCCACTGCCCTCACTCCTCTCTCAATGCATTCATTTTCCTTTGTACACGACTGTTCAATACTGCCTCTACCCTGGGACTGAAATTCATTTCCAGTATTTATTTCACAAAATTCCTTGGAATAATGTCTATTTTTTCCAGGTGTCTCAATTTAGATGATAAAAGACATCACTTTGTTTACATTTTTTCAAAGCCATAGACAGGACTTCATTACTTTTCATATTGGGCATTTTTTGGTCGTGACCAGGTCAGGTTGGACCCTGACAGTTACATGCAATTCAGAGCTTATGAACACATAACCATTTGAGTAAAACAGTGTACAAGTTACATGATTAAACAAGTGTTTAACCCCTAACAAATGCCTGGAGTTTCTAGTCCACAAAAAGTTAGAATAGAGTATTATTCTAAGAAGTTACCCCTCTTCCTCCCTCTTGCATCACCCTCCACTCCTCTGCATACAAAACAAACAAACCTCCCCTTAGCATGACTTGAGTTCATAACACAACCAGAAGCAAGGGAAAAAGAAGAAACACAAACGTTGAGAGTAGCAAGAGCAGTTTTTGCTTTTGCAGAGTTGTGATGACAGATCCTGCTCTTGCCGGCTGAGGGAAAGGAGCAGGCACCAAACCGGTCCCTTCGCCAGTGGGGCACGTGCTGCTCTTCCTGCCTTATGTAATGATCCATGTGACAGGGCCCAGGGACTGCAGGAACCTGCACAGCTCCTTCAGAGCAACATTTCCTTGCACTCTCACACCCACTTACATGTCATGGCAAGCCTCAGTTTTTTCCCAGCTACCTCACTGTGCTCCATGCTGTCCTTGGAAATTATCTTTGGTTTGAAAAAAATAAATTTTAAGGGCTTTAATTTAATAGAAAGTAAGGAGTGATCCTGCTCTTCTATCCATATGGGCAGACATCTATCCAGTTAGTTCAAGGATTACTGGAGCTTTACATTTTCAACATGTTTGCATTATTTGGGTCTCTAGAGTCTAGAGCCTCTCTAACTTGCATTTGCAATGGAATCTCTTTATTGTCTGTGTTCTTGGGAGTTTATCCACAGGGCTGAGTTAGCACTGCACAGTGTTGCCAGTTCCTTTTGAACTACAAAGGTAGAAAGGTGTGACTGGCTGTAATATGATCAGACCTCTCATGTGTAGTATTTATTCAGAGCATAGGCAAAACCAATCGTCACTGAATACAATGGCATTCAGGAATTCTCATGATTAAGCATTGCTTAAGGGCTTTAAAGAAAAAGCAAGGAAGCAAAAGGCTGCTTTACTAGCAAGGAGGAAGAGAGTCCCCGTGTTGCTTGATATCTACACTAGCTGAATCTTTACACAACTATTTTATGAGCGGTTTGGACCCACCTGTTGAAAGGGCTCTATAATGCTCACAAAACCAGGCACGTAACAACTACAAATGCTCAGTAAATAGAAGTGGTGAAGCTTTATGTTTAAATGCAGAGGAGTGATTCCAAAGATGCACACTAACAACGTGATTCATTTTCTTGTGGTTTTGGACCTCAGCTATCACATTTCTCAGGTTTTGTTTTTAATCATGAAAATCAAAAACTTCTACAAAACCACAACAGGAAGTTTCAGCAGTAAAACGCACATCAATCATATAGTACCAAGTAAAGCAGTTCTATGAATCAGACAGGCTCAGAAAAAACAAGCATCTTGAAAAGTGTTATCTGAACATGGAATGATTAAGTAGAGGGGGCAGACACAGGCTTAACACTTAGTTTAGGTAAAACTCAGTCTTATCCTCCTTTTTCATTGTCTATCATACCCTATGGACTGACAGAGCCGCCGACACACTTGAAATGTATCACAGGGAGATGAGTCTCTGTAGACAGAAAGTACTATCAACATAAACATATTTTAGGGTGTCTAATATTTCAAATTACATAAATAGAGGAAAACTAATATAGTAAGACTTTCCACTCCCCTCTACTTTGTCTCTGGAGTTGAAAAAACAGATTAAGGGATTGTTGCACAATGAATGGTGGATTGGATGCTTTGCATCTTTCCCTTGAGTGACTCAGAACTGAATGCTTCTATGCTTCTTGCATTACTACAAGCACCCTCAGCTTGCTGGCTGACTAGAAATCTTCACAAATACAGTAATTTCTAATTCCTTGTTTCTCCAGTTTGCCATTACTCCACAATTTTAAATAACAAGATTATGGGAAACTCTTTTTAAAACACAGCTTCTCCAGTTTTGTCCTGTCTTCAAAATTGGAGCAGAGATTCCAGCTAGAGTAAGAAAATTGCCTGTCCTGAGCATGGCTGCCTATTACTTTGGCTGCTCTCAGTCCACAGTGATCTCTTGGGCAACTAAAAGCAGTGCTGTGAGATCTCTACTTACCACTGCAAGCAGTGAGAAGGATAAGTATCAGTGTCAGCACACTGGGCCCAAGGGGGCAGATGGAGCTAGCAACAGATGCTACAGGATTTTGGTCTTAGGTTATCTGTAAAATAATATACTTAGTCTTCCTCCTTAAAAAAAAAAAAAAAACAACAAAAAAACAACTGTAGGTCTAATCCTAAAACAGTCACTCTGCAGCTACCAAACTGAGTCAAACATTGATAAGATCTGTTTTTGGATTGGTCCCATGAAGGTCAAAAAATTCCTGTAACACAATTCAAACATTCAAGTGTAAGATTCAGCAGAATGGTAACTATTCGGCTGTTTACATGTGAAAATCAGAGCCGAGCTGGCATCTGGTGATTTTTTTAACATTCTGTTGAGACTGGTGACCAGTCACAGCAACAGCAGCAATTTGTCCAAGGTGGTCTGTTCCCCTTTTCATTTTCCAAAATAGCAACCCTATATAGCACTGCTTCTTCAAACCTGCCAGTCACTACCTCACCTAAAGTGTAAACACGGAGGTGAAGCCAGATGCGTAAATATCTTCGATGTGCTTGCACAGAAAGCTTCTGCCTTGCCTTCACAGTCAGAATTTTAGTGATCCCTAAAGCATCTTATGAGAATTTCTGTGCACCCGCTGCAAGTCTGAGCTTTCCAGACAAGCTGTGTTTCCAGACTGCAAGCACAGTGTGGTCACTGTGTGTTCCCAAGTGGGAAGTTTTTCATCTGGGGTGGCAGATGAAAAAGGGTTTGCTGCTGTAAAAACTACTCACATACCCAGATTCCAGTAATTCTCCTTTCCCAGGGCAAGCAAGCTGTATCTTGCTGGTCTGCCACAGCAATTCATCCAGTCCTACAGCAGCTCCAGACAGTTCTCTCCTCATGGGCAAATTCAAGCAGTGCAGCCTGTTCCCATTGCTAAAAATGGTAGCTGGGAGCAGATAACTGCCCTTACCACACAAGTTCACCTCGCCCACAGCACCACAGCTCTCAGCAGGATAGTGGGCTGGCCGGGAAACACCACCTCACCACCGCACTGCTGCCTCTGCTAGTCCTACAGCAGGACAGAAGTGTGGCAGGGTTAGCTCAGCCAGCCTGTGTCTTGCCGCCATGGTGCGGTGCAGGCACAGAAGTCTTGCTTTTCTGGTAGGCAGTCACAACTCAGTGCTTTTGAAACAGGAAAAAGATCAGTATTGGCTCTTTCTGCCGGTACTCATGGTGGGTACGTCAGCCCCTCCCTGAAGCTGCTCCTAGCACTGCATGAGCAAGTTTGGCCACTGGTATGGAAACAGATTTCAAGCTCACAGGAAGGGGAATCATTCCTGACATTTGTCAGAGGAGATAATTTTAGGAAATCTCTTTCTGATTTCAGTGACATACTGGATGACAAAATGAATAGGTAAAGAATGTAATTCTTTACCCTAGAAAATAAATCAACCTTTTTCTAAGAAAGCTGGAGATGCCAAAAATCCACCCTTCCTGATGTGGAGGGAAGAAACAAACACAATGTTAGGCTCAACAGCAGTTAGCCTGGGAGAGTGTAACAGTAAGTTAAGAGACTATTTTGAGGAAGCAAGGAGAAATCCAAACAAAGAGTACCAGGAACTGGAACTAATTTGAGCAGGAATAAAGATTAATAAGTTTTATATGTCTGTGAGGTTAACTACCCTCCAGACTTATTAGTAGCACATTTCAGAGCAGACTGGGACAGCCACTGCTGAGCTGCAGACCCTGTTATGGAAGCAGCACTTACATAAGCAAGGCTAGCACAATGAAGACTAGGAGATAAACCCTGACTGCAGACACCCTCACTCAAACTGAGCTCATCACAGTGGCAGCAATAAAAGAAATTAACCTAATTGCATTGAACTACTCATTTCTGTTCCCTCTATATTCAGAAACCTCAAAGAAAAGCAGAAACTTCTTCATACACTGCTGTGCAAGTGAAAATTTATTCCCTGATACAATAACAATGCACTACAGGATCAAAATACAACCTTGGTGTTTTCCTGCTCTTAATCATGTGTCAAGGTTGCTACAAAACAACAGTCGCACACAAATGAAAGTCTGGCAAAGAGATGCAGGGGCCAAGGGCGGCATATCCCTTCCCCTCAGAGCCTGTGGAGGGGGATGGCAGGGAGGCAGCCTGCAGCTGGCCCATGTAGAACATAAATCCAATTTACCTGCACCTGCACCTTAGCCAGATTAAGAGGAGCAAAGGGAGCTGCTCTGATCACTGCTCCCAAGTCACATATGACTGTATCAGAAGCTCTGTTCAGAGCCTCCAGTGGTAACCCCAGGATGGGCTTGGCAGCAGCAGCTGTGGCCAGGGGCAGGGTCCCAGGGCCACCCAGCCACAGCTGCAGCAGGATGCAACTCAATGCTGTGATTCAAATCAGGAGCAGGAGGTTGCTCTCTAATTGTCAATCCGTGCTCTTTTCAAGAGAGTTATACATGTAAAATATGTGCCACATCAGAGCCAGTGTGGAAAGTCTGTACAAGGAAGTAAAAAAACCACAAAGACGACTGTCTGCTTGGTTTTTTTCCCTCTTCAAAACTCTCCAGTACACTGGGTGCCACCTCCCCTACTTCTGAACACAGTCACAGCTGTACTCACACCCACAGGAAAAAAGGTCTTTGCGAGGACATGGACAGTCCACCCAAAGGGTCCCCACAGCCAGCATGGCCACGGCTTAGCCTGTTTTTCTGCTCAGGTGGTAACTAGTTATGCCGCATATGACCACACTGAACAAAAGCACTACAAAAAATAATTGCACTCCGGCATGCACCATTAGCTTTATTTCCTGAACTTAATCTGGAGTACAAGACAATATCCTAGATGTACACATTCCATTTTACTGAAGAACTGTTTTGTGACCCTGCTTCCCTCTTCCTTCTTTTTAGAGAATGAATGGAAGAAGCTTAATTTAGGACACATATGCCAAGTGCCAATGATTTTACTAGTATGCGGCCTGCCACAACACCTGAGTGTTAATTTTTTGAGATCTGGAAAATCCAGAAATTGGGATTTTTTTTCCACTCTACTTTGATCAGCTCAGTTATGATATCTGAAATCTGGGGATTTTAATTAAATGGTTAAACTTTATGAATATATGAGGAAGGGGCTCACTGGGGTTACCAGAGGCTTAGGTGCATATGATCTTGAAATAGAAGCAGAAGTATGCAAAGCAGTGTGCTTGGCACCCTGCATCAAAATGCAATTTGCTACATTTTTTTACTTTCTAGACACAGTAATTCTGTGTCTTTCTTTGTTTGGTGCTGTCCCAGATGGATGCTCCTTCCTCACACAGAGCTGATAGTATGCTTTGGTGCGAGCCATGCTGTTAAATCAGTCACTGTACAGTTAAGTCAATAAAGCAAACATTTTTTCTTGTAAAAGTATTCTTAGATGACTAATTATCTCAGACTGTAATGCCCAATTAACTTAACACTGCCTGGATAAGAAAGGAAGGAAGGAAAAGGTATAAACTGGCCTACTATACTCTTTATCTGCCTTCCTAGCATCAGCCCAATCTGATTTAGTTCCTGAGGGGCAAAAACTTTTATTCACAGCTATGTCTGCAACAAGTTAGCACATCAGAATACCTCTATGAGCCGGTCTGGCTCACTCCCTTCTTCCACAGTAATTAATTTAGACCTTCCATTTCGTTCATTGTCCCGAATGCCAACAGCAACCTGTGTAGCCTTCAGCCGCTCGTATTTATTGCATGATGAGCCACACCACTGATAGATTTCCTGAAAGAATGAAAAGAACATACACATTAGCAATAGGATTCAACACAGCAAAATTATGGAATTAATTTTATTAATAATTATCCAACCAAATCTAAACCACCATCAGTGAATCTACATCTTTCGGAAGTACTTTTGTTGGAATCCAGGGCAGGTGGAAAACACCTCAAACTTCCCTGAGGGGTCTGAGACTCTGGCAGAGACACCAGAAAAGCACAGTCTTTGACCTTAGTCCATAGGAAAACTTCTATCACTTACAGATGAGTTAAGAAATAATAAAGATTTAAAATAGAATTAGTTTAGTTTGTCACAGGGTGAAAAATTGTAGTTTTGGGTTTTTAGTATGGAAGTAGAGCAAGATGGAGAATTTAGGGCGGTGTCTCATCATCTTCTTTGTCTACTCCATCTTCTGCTGTGACGGTGGCACAAAGATGTTGGTAGAATGAAATCGAGGTAGAAATTACATGTTTAGAATAGGTGATAGTAATTTGCGCAAACCCATAAATATAGTACGTTTCTAGAGTTAATTGGATTAGAAATCTTTAAAACGACCCTGACGCCTGATTCCATGTTCCTGTAGCAAAGTTTTCCTCTAGCACACTGACACTCTTGTAAGACCTTGAGATAGGAAATAGAATAAACAGCTTTGAAGACCGAGCTGCAGGATCCGCCTCATCTTTCAACCCTGGTACAGGACTCTGAAAGACAGAAAACCCTATTTAGGGAGATGTCGGCGTTAAAAATCCCCACATACTTTCTAGAAGAGAGTTGCTCAATCACATAGATATTTGCAGTATCTATGACATGATCTCAAACTGCACCAGAAGAGATTTAGGTTGGATACAAGGAGAAATTTCTTCATGGAAAGGGTGAATCAACATTGGAATGGGCTGCCCAGGGTGGTGGTGGAGTCACACCCCTGGAGGCGTTTAAGAAAACACTGGATGTGGCACTTAGTGCTGTGGTCTGGTTGACAAAGTGGTGTTCAGTCAAAGGTTGAACTTGGTGATCTCAGAGGTCTTTTCCAACCTAGTAATTCTGCATCATGTGATGCTGTAATATGCAAGATATTTACATAATATAATTTAGCTTCCACATATTAGGAGATCACTTGAGCTCTGAACAGTCAGAATTTTGGTTTGACTGAGTTTTATCCCAATTATATATAGAGCTTCAGCTAATTAAATAACCAGAAACTCCTAAATCTGCTACTGCAAATTTTATATGTGTCAGCTCTTGTATGGTACTTCAGCAGCGCTGATACTCACCTGTGTCAAGAAACAAATTAATTTCAAAATCTCAAGGAAGATCCTGATTGTATGAGTTATTAAAGAACAGTTAGATCTTTCAATCCAGTTTTTATTAGCTGACCTTTTGCAGAATGCAGCATGTTCCCACGACACCTCTCAGGAATGGGAGACACCAGAACCAGCCTAAGACAGGTAACCTGAGTCAGCCACACAGACCAAGGATCCCCAGTTTTGGCAACTCCCATTATTCATCCAGAACATGAAGTATTTCAGAATAAAGAATTTAGATTTCAGTCTTGATAAAAATCACTAAAAAAAAGGCATACATAAGCTGCAGGGATGCTAGAGGCTGGGCTGGAAGGAGCCAGTCCAAGGATACTACTTATCTTGGCTGGTTGCTTTCCCCACCTTGTCCTGGAAGAAGGTAATTTGATTCTTCGCATGATTCTGTCAAATAGCTCAAATAGTACAGCAATAAAGGTACACAGTCATTTTCAGTTTTAAAAAGGTTCAACTGGTTTGTGTTCATCTGCAATGCAAATTTTAATCAGAGGCCTCACTGAATAAATTACTTTGGTTTAGTTTTATGTTGTATATACAACTGTATAAAACTTAGATTTGAGATGAAAATCTGTTTCATAAAAAAAACCAACAAACCCAAGTTATTTCTGCTGACCACTGTTGGTCTTTAACATTTTTTGAAAGGGTGGTTTGGGACAAGTGAGGGCTGAAGCACAGTTTCTCAGTACTAGCAGATGCAAACTTTTAGAAGACAGCTAATATTGATGGCATCTGCAGGCAAAACAGTGCTAGTAACTTCCAACAGATACTTTTCACCCGTTTGGACACAAAAAAACCCCACAGTGAGATCTAAGTGATCTCACTGTTCCCTTCCACCCTTCAAAAGCATCTCTTCAAAGATGGAGTTTTAAGCTTTGTCAGGATTACACCACAGATTCACAGAACTGTATCCCTTTCAACTTGCAGATGTTATACAGTGAAAGCTGTGAGGTTTTCAGCTTGCCTTTAATAACTTGACTGTAGGCTTAAGTAAAAAAAAATGCTTCTAAGTTCTGGTTTAAATACTATCAGTTTATCAAGTATCCAGAATCTGGAGACACAGATGGTGTCAGGTCTGAACCTTACCTTAAATTAGACTTTCTACATTTCCTCAGGAAAACAAAATGTCTGTTCATACTTAGGGAAATAATTTTCTAAAGAACTGAATGTGTAGAAATTAAAATATTCCAATCTGAGCAGATTTTTAATACCTCTGTTATTGCCAGGCACAGTTTGAGTCTTTTTCTACCAAATTCATAAAGACTTTCCACAACACAGACTCCTTAGCATGATTCTCATCTTGGCCTACATCCTACTAATTAAGTTTAAGTTTTGAGGCAATTGTGTTAAGAAAACGGGAGTCACTAGAGATTCTGCAGCAATAAACAGGAATTCTTTATTTCCCATAGTCTGTAGAAGCAATAAGGAAGAGTAAGAAGTCATATAATAGAGAACAAGGGAAAGAGGTAAGGCAGCTGTTGCCTTATCTCAGTTTTGATGTGGCAATTGGAGGAGATTGCTTATTCAGAAAGATTAGAAGTGCAGCTTCAGTTGTACCATTGGCCTTCTCTTGGTTTTTTGGTAACTGGTGATGGAACCTCAAACAAGTAGTTACATCTACAAAATTAATATTTTGCTTTACTGACCACAAAGGATATTACGAGACTTAAACTGCCACTGCAAATTACAAAGACCTTTACTTCTTGGACAATAAATTCACGTTTTCTTTTCTTAGCATCTCCCAAAGGCCCCACTGCACCCAAGTTATTCCACATTCACAGTTTATTTTCCCTGTCTGCCTTCAGTTAGCACGTGAGTGAAGAAAATGAGCTCTCCTACAGTCCACAGGCTCTAGGCTTCAAATGAGCCTGAGGAAGAAGAAGGACTGACAGGATTTTCACCCCGCCAGCCCCCTAATTGGGGATTTTCTGCTTTCAAAGTCCCATACCAGAGCTTAAAAGATGAGATGGAACCTGTGGCTTGGTCTTCAAAGGTGTTTATTCTATTTCTTATCTCAAGGTCTTACAGCAATCTCAGCATGCTGAAGGAAAAGCAGCTACAGGAATATGGACAGAGAGTCCAAGGTCGTTTTTAAAGATTTCTAATCCAATTAACTCTTAAAGCGTACTATATTTACAGTTTTGTGCCAATAACTACTACCTATTCTAGACACACAATTTCTACATCAAATCCATTCTACCAATGTCTCTGTGCCACCATCACAGCAGGAAAACGGAGAAGATGATGAGACACCGCCCAAAATTCTCCATCTTGCTCTGATCTACTTCCATACTAAAAACCCAAAACTACAAATTTTCACCCTGTGACAAACTAAACTACTATTAATTTTAAATCTTTGCTGTTTTCAATTCATCTATGAGTGTTGGAAGTTTTCCCATGGACTAGTAAGGTCAAAGACAATGCTTTCCTGGGGTCCCAGCCAGGGTCTCGGACCCCCCCAGGGCAATTTGAGGGGCTTTTCACCTGCCCTGGACTCCAACAAATGACTGTTAAAAACCTAAAGGAATGGGTTTCAGATTTTTAAATTTGCAGGTTTCATTTTTTTCCTTCTGGCGTCCATGTTCCAGATTTTCTTCTACTGCAAAAACCACCACTTGAATCAACAAACAGTGTCTGAAAACCTTCTTGATCTGGAGATTCACAAGCTTACATAGTTATTTGAAAAATATTGATTTTAAAAGCTACAGAAATAAGAATCTGCTTTTTTTTAGCACTAGAGAATAAAGACAGTATTCTTTCTTAAAAGCCTGAAAGTTAAACTTTAGGTACTGTATAATCAAACAGAAGGATGAGCGTAGCCACAAGTCATGAAAATGTCCCAAAATATATAATATTGTAATGTATTTACTGTGATCACTAAAATATCCTAAGCATTCAGTGCTAGAAGATTTCAGGAGCTTGGATTTAATTAATTTTCTCCTCTGAACTAAAATCATTTAAATTTCAATGCATCTAATTTTGAGGCCTCACAGTAGAGAAGCTGAGTATCTACGAGTTTGCCTTCCTGATAAAACTTATCCATTTCAACCTCCAGGCAGATTCAGTTGTTCAACAATTTAAAACCAGAAAAACTGTTTTAGAAGTTAAAGCCACTTCTTGAGAAGGCTAATGTTTAGATCTGAATTTACCTGAAATACAGTCAATTCATTATCTAACCATATCCAACAAATCATTGAGCTTTTGGGTCATATTTCATTACTCATGTATTTATTTTTTAAACACATGAAGCACTCAACTATGGGCAAAATATGATATTTAGCTTTAGCTCGCTCAGTGCTTTCACAATTTCCTAGCTGTACTACACCTTCATTATTTTTAGGTTTGTTTTGCTGACTTTATTTGGAATTGGCAGGTTGACAAAAAATGTTTCCATTAAAATGAAAACAGACTTCAAGTGTTCACTCCCCTCAAAATAAAAGAGCTTCATTCATCAGTAATTCCTGTGCCAAGCCCAGTTTATTTTCAGAAGTTTACACCAGCAGTATTTATTTTTTTAAACCTCTTAAACAGAATTCTGATAGAGATACCCTATATTAATGCCTGTTGATATCAATATAGTTGTCAGATCACAGTGGGACGACTAACAGCTGAGGGCAAGAAAATGTTATAATGAATAATTTTATAAATGAAATGTTATAATGAAAAATGTTATCATGAATAACAGTGACCACACACCCTAGAGCTCCTGAGTGAGGTTGGGAAGGCAACTGGGCCCAAGCCATGCACACACTGTGGTCAGAATGAGCTCTCCCCTCAACTGCACATCTTGGGGACACAGTTTGGTCTTCTACCCATAAAGTGTCAGAATTCACTGCTCTGACTCCTAATAGCTTCTGGCCAGCAGAGTGACCTTGTGCAAGTCACATGAGATTCCTACAGCACATTAAAAATGACCCAACATTTAGCTTCCATACAGGAGTTGTGCATCAGGATGATTATGCATGGCTCATAAGTAACCCTGAGCAAGAGCACCTTGGCACTTTTCCCTGTATGGAGGGGGACTGTGAAAGTACACCTCCTGCTTCCTGCAGAGCAAGAGAAGGAAAAACAAACAAACAAATCTCTTATTTCAGAAGTGACATAAAAACCAATTTTTTCCCTTCCAACACACAGCTACCTCTGTATTTAACTGGCAGCCTCCTTAGTCTGGAGGCAAATGAAAATATCTTTTCTGGATCTTCTGTGGTCATTTATGTGGCTCTTAGCCAGGACAATGACAGAAAAAGCCAAGAAGCTTCAATCCATGAAATGTTTTTCTTTATTAAAGATGCCCTAAACATGCAAGTGTTTCAAACCTACATGTCCGTTGAAATATCTACTAATTTCCAGGCCTCTACTATAATTGCTGATTTGCATTTGCTTACATGAAGAGATTTTAAAAAGCTAAACAAATTAAATAGGTTTCAAAACTAATTTGAAACACATTTGTGGTGAAACTTACATTTAGGTAGAAATTAACAGTGGAATGTTTAAATCTCATTAACCTTAAAATATTGAAATTAAACTTAAACTTTCATTGAGGACAAGAATTTAAGCCAAGCATCACAAGCTGGTATGCCTCCCTTCTTTGTTTGGAGGCCCTGATACACCTTAAACCGGTTCACCTTTTCCCACATATACCCCAGAACACACTCTCAGAATGTAATAGCACCTCAATTAAAAAAAAAAAAAAAACCCACTCTTAGCTGAGAGACAGCGAAAATCTGTCTCTTCATGTTGTCATGATGCAACGTATGCTAACTCAATGTCTGTCAGTCATGATGTTGTCTTCCATTCCTCTAAACCCCAACATTTGGTGCAGCAGAGGAACAGCTCCAATGCAGAGGGACTCAACACAAGAAAACTTTTCAGCTAAATCTGCTTACTCCTGTGAAACACCATACTACATTCTCTTTACCCCCACAACTCAGACTAAAGGACTGAAAGCAAGAAAAGAGTATTTATAAAGTTTTAATTGCCTTAATTCCTCTCTTCCCTTTGACTCAGCTGCTGCTGTTCAGAAGCAGATCAGAGTCTGGGCAAATAAGCACATGCCAGAAGGCCACTGTAGTGGTTGCACAGGAGGTAAAAGAAAGGCTGACGTGGCTGGTAAGGATGGGCAGGTCAGGAGGAGAAGCACTGTGATGTAGGAGTCCCCAAAGAGCTGGCACTCCTGGCACTTGCCTCCTGAAGGAAGCAGGAAAAAAGCCCAGCAATGCCAGAGGCAGATGGAACATACATGAATATTGGCAAAGCTTTATACTCATCTTATCATGCTGCTATCAAAATAATGGGCAGGCACTCAGCTGAGACTCTTCACGGTCATTAGTGAACAGCTGCTCTGATAAGGCACAAATTCCTTTTAGCTCGTTAAAAGTCTATTCCTGTAATTGAACTTAATATGCTTAACAAAGAAAGGCCAATACAAAATAGAAATAAATTTGGAAAAAAGTTTATATATGAGCTGCAAACAACAGAAATACTTCCAACGGCTTCAATTCTAGATATTTGTAAAACAATGGCATATTACATGGGTATTTGTATTTCAAACACCAAGTTTTTGGAAATAAAAGAGAGCCCTAAAACAAGAGTATGGAACTTTTATGTTTGGTTTGGTTTTTTTGGTTGGGTTTGTTTGTTTGTTTTTTTAATTACAGAAAAGTGCTAAATCAAGAAAACAAAGTCCACACGGTGGGGAAAATAACTGAACTGAACAAAAGTAACTGGAATGCAGTTCTTTTTGTCAGCTCACTGACATCCGGGGTTTTTAAAGGAACTGACAATATGTATTAAGAAGAATGGATTCAACCAGATTAATACAGACTTCTGAAGGCATTTTTCTCCTTAAATTATTCACTTTTATTCCTTTCTTGACTGTTGAATTCTTGATACAGGCAGGGAAAAAAGCCTCTCATTTCACAAATACATAAAATCTAACATTTTTGGAACTGTAATACAGGGAAGCATTGAAAGTTGTGGAGTTTTGATAATCCAAAACAAACTCCAAATTCATTCAGCCAGAATACCTCTGAGGCCACCATGAGCCTGGCCCTAGTAAAATTACAATAGTGTCTTTGTAACCAGTCTTTAGAGTCTCCCATTTGACTCAAACAGAACAAAATTTCAGACTAAAAATAAGTCAGACGTAGCAGAGTCATGCATTTAGTACATTCATTTTTCCTCTCACACCTGTTTTGCTACTATGCACTAGGAATAGCTCTTGCTATACCAAAGTGGATTAAGGGGTCAGTGCCAAGTTAATTGTAAACAGCTCAAGCAGCAAAACATCTGGATTTCCTACAACATCAGGAAGAAAACGAACTTAACTGAATCCTTGCGGATACATGTGTGTCCAGTCCACCTGAAGCTTAAACAATGATCTCTGGTTCAGCTACTTTTCTGTGTACAAGTGGAGGTAAGGGGAAACTTTCCAGTCCATAGAGTATGAATAAAAATCCATACTCTGAATACTTTAACTGAAGTGGGAGGCAAAAGGACTTAATTTTTTTTTCCTCCATCTGATGACTTTGAGACTATAACAACTTCCAGACTGCTGGCATCTACACTGTTGGAATAACTAGTTCACAGATCTACAGAAAAAGTAAGATGCTTGCTTACAAAGATACACATTGTATAGACAGAACAACATTTTAATGTTGTTAATAAGTCCATAAAGTTAATAAAGAACCTAAGCACTTTAGTTCTTCAAGCTCAGCTACTTGTTTGGTAGCTCCCTGCTGCAGCATGAACAATAGTTTAACTCTCAGCTAGGGGAAACTGGGGAAGAGGTTAGTTGTAGGAGAAACATGTGAATGGAAAAACAACATGAGTCAGTTGTTAGAGCCAGGGAAAGCAGAAATGTACAGCGATGAACTGCAAAATGCAAGAATCTGCTCTTCCAGCCCTGTTTATAGCTTAATAGTGACTTAATTAAAGTAATTAATATGCCTGTTGTGAACTGCTTTATCCAGTGAAAGAGAAGCAAAGTTACCTAAAAGAAACAGTGAGGGAAGAATACAGAAGCCATCAAGCAACTGTGCTTAAGGCTGCAATGTGATGCTGAATCATCATACCCTGTGGTCATAATCATAAAGCAAGTATCTGTTATCTTACTCTTAAAAAGCAGAAGTTACTTTTATTTTTGTAAACATAATTATACTAATTTAACAGTTGTTATGAAAAGCAGCTGTCATAAAAAGCCAGTTTTTTTGCCTGATGTATTTCTTCTAGGGTCTTTGTTGCAAGGCAGCAATTTTTCTTCTTCTGACATGCTTACTATGTCAGGTGTTCTCGTGCTGACAGATACCTGATGACAACAACACTGTTCAGTCTCATACTTTTGAATTCTAACTTCATAATTTTCATTTGGATTCATGAAGCCCTTGAGAAATACATACACTGACTGCTAGATAGCACAAGCTGTTTCTAAAAATATTGTAGGCTCTTACACTTCAAACCAGCAACCTTTTGGCTGTTTATAAACCAGTTTATAAGTACCACCATAGGAATAGGAAGAATGGACAACTGAGTACAGTTTACCTTCAATCTTCATTTAGCTTGAGCTATAGTTATCACCTCACCCATCTGCACTCTTCCTTTGAGAGAAGGGTGATGTTCTGCCTGCAGAACTTTTGTTGTACTGACAAACCTTTCCAGCTGCAATCAGGCCCAAGCTCAAGCCTCACTGGTAGATTGTCCTTCACCCCCTTATTTTAACAATTCTCTTAATTTCTTCGAGAAGGCTGAGCAGTACCCTGCTCTCTGCCTGCCCTTTGCAGTCATCTAGCCCATGGCACTGCTGCTGTCTTCCATCAAGAGATTAATCAGACAGAGAGAGTCAAATTTTACATTTTGAAAAGCTCTATCCAAACACACTCACACAAAGAATATTTTTGCTGGTCACTAAGGATACAACTTCAGACAGCTTTCATACAGCAGAGCTTCCCAAACCCAGCTGGGAAGCATTCAATAAAATCAGCTGATCAATTAATGTTGCTTTGTTTCATTGTTACTCTCATTATTTCTGCTCCATGTTTTGATAACTAACCAAATTATTGACACATCTCAACATTCCAATTTCATAAATAACCAGCATACCCCAATATACACTGGGTTAATTTCACAATACTGACAAGTTTCGTTCCCACTTTAAACCAGGAAAATTGACAAAAGATATCAAAGTCTTTAGCACGCCTTATCAGAAATATACACACATACAATATATATGCATCTAGATAAACTCTAAAACAGCCTCGAAAACTGTATGTATGTTATTCACCAAATGGTACAGTGATTCATCTTTCCCCTTGCCTTCTGTGATCATTTTCCATGTCCTTGTGCTCCTTGCTGTTTTGAGCATTGTCTTGGTGATGAAGGAAGAAAAAGGATTGTGTCTAAGGGGTGGTGGCTGGAGGATGGGGTGAAACAGAGAGAGCTGCATCTGGAGGTAAAAGGGAGCACAGAGCAAGGCCAGGCAGTTTACAGCCACCAAGAACTGTCAAACCCATCCTGATGCCTCTTAGGTGGGATACCAGCAATAGCTCAGGACAGGATGGAAGGGCCTTGAGGAGAAGCCATATGAGGAGTGGCTGAGGTCACTTGGCCTGCTCAGCCTGGAGGAGACTGAGGGAAGACCTCATTGCAGTTACAATTTCCTCCTCAGGGGAAGAGGAGGGGCAGACACTGATCTCTTCTCTCTGGTGTCCAGTGACAGGACCCAAGGGAATGGTCTGAAGTTGTATCAGAAGAGTTTAGGTTGGAGATGAGAAAAAGCTTCTTCATCCAGATGGTGGCTGGGCACTGGAATGGGCTCCTCAGGGACATGGTCATAGCACCAAGCCTAACAGAGCTCAAGAGAAATCTGGACAATGCTCTCAGGCACATAGTGTGATTCTTGGGGCTGTCCCGTGTGAGGCTTGGAGTTTGACTTTCCAATTTCTGCGGATCCCTTCCAACTCAGCACATTCTGTGATTGTGTGGCAGAAAATACCAGATCCTGGGAGGCCTTGAGCAGAGCTACACCTGGACAAGAAGCACTAAGCAGCACCTGACAAAGGAAGGTATGCTCCACTCCAGGCCTTCTCAGCAACTGCCCTGCACTTGTCTTTCCTGCCCAAAGGTTCCCTTACAGAGAGATTCACAGGTTCATCAAAGAGCTGTTATGGAAATCCCATGTAGAAAAAAGACCCCAATTTTAATTAGGGTCTGGCATCCCAGCACTCTCCTGGATCACTCAGTCTACAGGAAGATCAGTACAGTGACAGCCCTCAGTTCATGATGTTACAGAAGATTGCTTGACAAAAAGGTCTTCACACATTTCCCACAGATAACTACTCCCCTCATAGCACAGACAGTACTTTCTCTGCCTTCTGCAGCTACTTTCTCTTCCAGCCAAGAGAGTTCAAAGGAGGCAAGGTGAGACCTGGGCAGGGTATTTTAAGTGCTATAAATGTGGTTTAGTAACAAACCAGCCCTGGTGCTCTGTGGGTTGTGCACATGGGACACGGCCCCATGGGATCCCAACCACTTTTAAGAGAGGGGTCAGGAGACAGGCAGTTACAACACTATTTTTGGATCTTATTTCCAACCAAGGTTTGACTCCAATAACTTAGAAGGCTAGATCAAGATAGAATAACCTTCATTCAAGGTCAGGTTTTACAGGGCTCAGAGCAACCTCGGCTTGTTGAAGATGTCCCTGCTCATTGCAGGGGGAGTAGATCTAGATGACCTTTAAAGGTCCCTTCCAACTAAAACTATTCTGTGATCTAGGTATGAGATAAATATTAGAACTTGAACTGTAAATATGTGAACATAGCTTAAAATGCCCACACACACTTTTTGCTTAAAGCATTATCCCTGTAAAGGAAATCCTGGTCATAAGTAATGATTTTATTCCTACTCATTATTATCTTTCATAATTTTCCTGTATCTGTTCAAACCATGAGTTTAAAGTACTGCAGTAATTGAACTCAATGGGAAAGCTGAAATGATTTTTCATTATATTAGTTAAGTGGCTTGATAAAATACAACAGGAAATGGACAGCACAAGTAATTTTTCAGTGCCATAGAGACCATTCTTTTGGCTAGCTAAGAGACTGGGGAAAGTAAATCTTGGAAATTCATCTTATTTGACACACTAGAATAATTTGATATTTAAAAGCACTGATGATAAGCTCATTATTTTATGCAATTACGACCCATTATTCTTAGACAATGAGTCTGCAGTGGTCTGCAATAAATATCAAGACACAAAAGCAACACTATTTAAGATTAATTTTATTTCAATTGTTAACTAAAGGAATCTACTTTAGCCAAAATACTTTTCCTTTTTCAAAGAAACCTTAAATTCAATTAAGAGCTTCTGTAGAGACTCATAAAGCCTTGCCCATTTACAGTGGGCCTGTAGTCATGGAAAATTTCAATCTGAAGTACAATTATTTCAGCTTGAAATGTAGTTTTTATAAAACTTGAACAAGGTTTCTCCTGTGACATTGTATATTCTATCACACTCCTTTATTTAAAGGTACTTCACTTGACTTGTACGTCCTCATCCTGAACTAGGTCCCACATTTTCATCTCCCACAAGCATGGTCTGGTTTATGCATTAACCTATGACTGTGAATATCTAGATGCTAAAACACTTTTTTACTTAACTTGTCAGTACATCCAAAAAACCCCATCTCTCTTACACAACTGACATGACAGGACCAAGAACTGTTTTAGTCATGTGATTTTACTGACATTTCCCACAGAATAGCAAAAAAAAAAAAGAGATCTAGATATTGTTCACATTTAATCTTTCTTCCTGCAAAGGCACAGTGTTGCTCTGCTGATTGACCTCTGTCTTGTCAAACAGTGAATCAGAAACTGGAGACATTAGACTAAATAACGTAAAAGGCTCCCAATGTACATTAAGTATCAGACAAAGCTCTGAAGCCATATTACATTTAAATTGCTTAGCGACAGTACTCTCCCCTCACAAAAAGGGATGGGCCCCAAGCTATACATGTAACACTGCAATACACCCATAGTGCATTTCATCAGTGTCACTGCCACACCTGCAGTGCGGCCGGGGTAATTACTCAAGGTCATCTGGGTCACTGCAGCACAATAAGGCTCAGAAGAAGCTGAATTCATGGAGTGCACCCAGTTCCACAGCATGTCTGCGGGAGGTTAGCTCCAGAAAACTCAAGCCCAATTACAGCCCTACTGCAAAAGCAGCATTTTTTAGCAATGTTTAGTTCCAAACTTTCCATCTCCCATGGGTTAACTCTGGAAGAGAATACATAATTTGGGTCTTCTATGTGAAGTGACATTGAGAGATTACTTTGGATATTGATCACCAGGCTATTCCAGATGATTGGACCACATTGATGTTAGAGGAATAGGATCATATTCAAAAAGCAGTATTTGGTGTTCTATATGAAGCATAATCAAAATCAAAGCCATATTGGGGTATCAAGAAGCTATACTGATTATCTTCAACTGTCATGCTAGGGAACACTTCCAGAGAAAAAGCCAAATGCACATCCATTTTTCAACAGGTCAGGGGAACTCTGAGATCTTGAAGCAGCTGACCATGTCCTTGTGAAACACTACAGTTAAAATCAACTGCAGATAAACTATTTCCTTTCACATGTTGTCCATTTTATGCATGCGAGTATATCAGGCATGGGAATAATTTCAAATTTGTAACTAGCATCTAATTAGTGTGGACAACATCCCAGCCGCTACTCTTAGTCTCAGAAAGTCTTAGCATGTATTCTGAGGTAACAGCACCACACTTTAAGCCATTTGAAGCAAGCAGAATTATCTACTGATATTATGTGTCAATATTCTTCAGTGCCGTCTTACTTGTTTTCAGCAGAAAGCCTTGAAGCACAGGATTGCTTCTCAAGTGATCTCTTGAAATATTCAAGTAGTTTTATAATCACTTTTTCAGCTATTTATTTAGGGTCAACTGTCACTATCAAAGTTTGATGTCTACGAAGAAATGCTCTTAAGAGAATGGTTGAGTTCAGTTCAGTTCTGCTCTAAACAGCGGCACTGATTCTATTCATCTGGTAGAGAGCACCAAAGTCAAACTGGACTTACAGTGAACTGCTTAAGCTGTTCAAACACCAGTAGTGAAAAACCCCAATGCCTTGAATGGGAAAGAGAACTGTTTCTTGAGGGATAATCTGTGTATACTTCAGGAAACAATTAGGGCAGTTTGAAACCTTTCAAGCGGTGTGACACTAAAACTAATTTTCTAAAGCAGATTCTTTCTGCTGATTCACAAGTGACAAAATCAGTTTTGGGTTTTAGGGGATGACTCAAACATTGGAAGGGATGCAGCTCTTACTTTTCAGTATTTTGCTCTAGAAAATACTTACATTTCCAAGGTCAATAATGAAACAATCTCCTTTGTTGAAGCTGGTCCAAGCCAGGGGGACTTCTGTGGCTCTTACAACTCTACGGCCCTTGATATGCAGCAGCCGCTGAGCTCTCATATCATTAGTAACAACATGATTAAATCCAGAGGCAACACCACCTGCCTGAACAAAACAAAGCTTTATTTCAGCTTAATTTCTGCAAAGTTACTTTTTTTTTTTGCTACAGATGAGGAGCTAGCAGTGGAAAAAATGGTTTATGCAGTGAGAAGCAAGCCAAAGTAATGTACTGTTGAGGCGTGCGGACCACAGACCAGACAGACATCACTGCTGCTGAACACTCAGGTGTGAACCTTTAGCCAAGGGAGCAGATGTCACCCTCCTTCAAAGGGTTTTCAGATAAACAGCAAAAGTGATAGCACAGAATTTACTGCACTCTCCAGCCTCCTTCAGGGGATGAGATAACATTGGACCTCATTGTTAGGACAAAAGTCAAAGACTGAGGAAAAGCAGAGAAATATGCAGCTTCTTTTGAAGATTTCCAAACTTGAATCTCAGAGGTCCAGGTGATTTTAGTCCTTGGTTTGGTTACATGTAGATGGGTGGATAACTCCACAGCAGCTCTGTAATTTTATGAAAGGAATATTTGCAGCTTAAGAGTAAACCTGACAAGGAGTACTAAACTAGGGAAAGTGAGAGAAAACTGCTGATTTACAACCTGTGAGTCTAAATATAATCATAATCCTGTAAACTGGCTTGGATGTCTGCCTCTGTGAGGCAGCATTCTCCACTCCTCTGAGAGACCCAGACCTTGTGTTGGAACAGAGAGTAGCTCTTGAAATCACACACACACACAAAAAAATTAAAAAGTAAATGTTTGGGTGTGCCACTGCCAACCTCACTTATGCAGAGTTAAAAGCTCGGTTGTGTAGGCAGAGAGAATTTACAAACATTCATAATGGGGAAAAAAAGGTTGGATGAGCATGGCTCCCAGAGCTTCTACTATGGAGATATTCTCAGGAGATACATTATTTTATTCTTAAAAAAACCACCACAGATGTAGCAAAAAAAAAGAAGTTATTTTTCAGCTATTCAGCTTCTGGAAGTGACACAAGGACACTGACACTACATGATTCCAGAAGCTAAAACTTTTAAAAAAATTTGGGAGATTGTTTTATCTACTTCAGAAAAAAAACTGCAATAGGACTGCAAAAGCATAATTTTTAGATTCAAGTTAAGTTTTGATCTTTTCCACTCTATTCATGTTTCTAACTACTTGCGCACACTGGGCTCTGCATTTGAACAAAAATATTTGGTCTGCAAGACAGAAATTATTTCCGTGAGATTTAACACCTCTCAGACACAGAGTCTCCCTACTGTGAGCTCTCTTAGACACACAAGTATGAAACTTCAGGATAGCTTTATTTTGGGGGAAAAAAAAATTAGGAAAGGTTTTCACATATCAGAATAGGCCCTGACAAACAAGCTGCTGCTTTCTGTACAAACACTGGGACTCCTACAGTTTAAGATGGGTAGTTCAGATCTAAACCCACAAAGCCTTAATAAACTATTTTTTAAATCTTCATTTACAAATAAAAACATTTGATTTTTATGTAGGGAAAAATATTACATACAATTTCAGAATGTATTTTGATAAACTCCTTACCCTGTATTTAATTCCTCCTTTGAAGTAACCCACAAACTCAGTAGACTCATATCCTTGAATTTCTCTACTCTGCACAGGCTTTCCTCCTAGATAGTCATCCATTTGAACAGCAAAGATAGCTGCAGCTGTGCTTTCATCCTGGGTGCACTCTTTCCCTGAAATAAGAGAAAATATGTCAATAAAGCATTAATGCAATTTTGAATTCTATTGGAGAAATTGTTTTTGCAACAATTGGGCACTGTCTTCAGCAGGTTGTATAACCCACGTTTCAGTGGAAACAAAGCACTGAATCACAATCTTGTTGACCACCATAACATGATCTTCCAGACCATTTCTTGTCTACTTGTAGAACTGCATTGATAAGGGAAAAAGAGTGAAAAACAGAGAAGTTAATCATCTCTCAGAATCTTCAAACAAAAGAATAATTTAATTGACTTTAGCATGGCAAGGGTCAGCTGTAACAATTTTTGGACTTTGAGCTGAAGTTCAAAGAAAGAAAGGTCAGGTGAATGGACTGTCTGGAAGGTAAAACATATATTTATTCTAATAACAACTCACCAAGCCATAAAACCAAAATAATTCAAAATAAGTCCTCTTGACACTATAATACAAGCAAGATATTTTGCCTGGTACATCTAGGAGAAAGAAAATCAGCTTTGGGGCTCACATTTTTGATTCATGAGGTCACATTTTGTTTTGTACCTTATGGAGATTAGCCTGTTCCCAAGACTGTGGCAAAATAGCCTCTTGATCTAGGGTGCTGATGCCTGTCATGCCAAAAACAGGCTGTATATTAAAACCAAAGATTTTAATATGTGCCCACACATTTTTGATGAACATTTTCAGCAGTTTTAATTGTTTCAAGAAAAGCACAAATAGAATTATGTCTAAAAAAACCAGATTTCTCAGTAACTATAGAACAAAAATGAAAGGCGAAGTCTTCCATTTGGCTCCCAATCACTCCATGATACAACTTGCTATGTTACAATATGCTTTCTCAGACCTGGGTGCCACCTTAAAGTTGGTGGTAAAGTTTTGGAGGTTTTAGGATGTTTTGTTTCTTTTTCTAAATAGGAGCAAATATCCATTAAGGCTAGAGCCTTCTAAATTATTACCTACAATTAGGTAACAGGGTTCAGGGTTAAAGGAAAATGGGTTTTGAACAGAGTCAGAGATAGGAACTACTATCAGACTTGGTCTCACAGCTGTTACGCAATAAAATACTCAGCAAAATTAAAAAAAAAAAAAATTTAAAAAAAACCCAACTACAAGTAAGCATCAGTCCAAGCATAAGTTACTCAAGCCTGTATGAAAACCAAATTTACCTAAGGCACAAACAGCTATAAATAAGCCAGAGCATAAAGGAAAAAACCCAAGTTTTTACCAAACAGATCCTGGTTCACATGGATGGATCTTATGACTTGTCTGGAAACAAGGGTTAAAAAACAGTTAAAAAACACCATGCGTGATTTTATTAAAGGTACTAAGTGGAGTATAGCCCATCTCACTTGCACAAGTAGTTTTCATAATGGCACAGTGCATGCTGTTTCCATTAATGAGAGTTTCAAGTCCAGACAGCTCCCTTAGGATTAGTACAGCTACTAAGACATCTCTCAAGTGCCAGTAGAGACAACTGAGTCAGGATGTCTGAGCGAAGTTAAAAGTGGATACAGCTGCAGCAAAACAGATCCACATTGATTGCTTGGCCATGCCAACAATGCTGATACACCCAGGTGAGCTTGCTCAGAAATTATCCAACCTCAACAGCATCTCAGTGTACATGCAATACTTGGTAAACAGTGGCTTTCCCATAGGAAGCTTCAGTATGGCAGAACAACTGTGGGGTCACTTTACCCGCAAGATGCCAGTCACAATTGAAGACTGTCAGCTCATTGAGGTCACAGACCATCCTCACATGGTCTAGACCTTCTTTTAACCCCTGGGGGGGTACCTAAGCAAGGAAATTAGGAGGATCTTTGCCACTATACAAAAGGAAAATTTGATGTTGGGGGTCTTTTTTGCTGGTTAGAATCTGTTCACACTCAGAGTCACTGTATATGACTGCCACAATAACATACCACAGATGACAAGCAGGAGTAGGACTGCACCACCAAACAGCAAGGCCCTTGTAAGTACCCAAGACAAAAGTCTGCAGTGTTTCCTCCATCACAAGAATTCTTTCTTTACATCCCAAAATCTGAGTGATAGTGACTGCTGCAGCTATCCAGAGACACTGATGGGAAGTCTTCAGAAGGACCCTATTGTGATCTTCCTGGCCCGCAGGTTATACAGTCTTTGCTTACAAGGGAAAAGTTTGGGGTACATAACAGCAGTGTGAATCAGTTAAAAACACTAAAATGATTCTATGGCTCTTGCCCTGAGTGTGACTGGCCTTCCCAATACACCTTGCTTGAAGCCCTGGTCTCCTGTTGCTATTAAGTGTGCAGCAGTGTTTGAGATTTTTCCACCCCGCTGCTGAAGTACCTTGCAAGCCCAAAGGTATTTGCCAGCAGCGAGCCTCCCTGCTGTCACCTTGCCAGCTGCACAACAGTGGGTGCCCAGATCACCTGAAGCCGTTTAGGCTATCTAGACAGCACCACATCAGCACAACATGTGCATCGTGTGTACAGCTACGGCTCTTCAGCCACCAGCAATGATGTTTTAATTGCTGCAAATGTCAGTCACTGTTCTACCTTCCCTCCCCAAGAGCTGCACACAGTCCTTACATCACTCCCTGGGATGTGTCTACTAGAGCTACACTAAGACATGAGTAGTGCCAGCTTCATTAACAAAGGTCTATGCAGCCAAACCCTGCTACTAATTAGCAGCACGGCTGACAGAAAAGTCTCTCCCAGAAATTCATTCACACTGCCATCTATGACTATACTCTTACAGAGACAGACACTTGCCAGCTGGAAAACTCTGAAGACATGCAAAACTCAACACTCAAACATTTATGCAGCAGCAATCCCAGCTTTATCTGCAATTATTTTTCAATGCATGCAAAAGTACAATAAGAACTGCAGTAACTCAAGCACATTAATGTTAATACACCTATCTTTATGTGCATTCATTGAGATGATTGCCTACAAACACAAACTTGTTGGTGAAACAAGAAAAAAGTAGTTAAGTTTCATGCAGCTAAACAGCAATGATGTGGCAGGATGACTCTATTGCCAGATGGGGAAGTCACATGAAACCCCCAGGAAATGACAAAGTCATGTAAAACACAACCTTATGTCAGGCTTCAACTTTGATGTAAAGTGGGCTAGTCAAGGCAGAAGGCAAAAGACATCAGCCTGGTTCCAATCCCAGTAGGCTGTCAGACTGATATTAAGAAGATTTTAAAGAAAACCTGGTGTCTTTGCACATGACCTCTGTACCATAAGAAAGCAAAATTAATCTAGCTGGAAAAGGCACACCCGGACCCTAACTGGGGCAACAACATCACAGGGAGATGGCCAAGAGGACACTGTCATCCAGACGGAAACAAAGGCAAGAAAACTCTCCCGGTGAGCAAAGGTAAGATTTCACTCCAGAACCTCCGTCGGGTGCAGCCAAGATTTGACTTTAACATTTCAGTCCTTTTTCAAACCAACATCACACAGCGAGCAAGCTTTCACCTTTCTGCTATACCCCGCTGTCCCACCACTTATTCCCGCAGCGTCGGAAGGGATGCTGCTTGGCACCACCCGGATCCTTGGTGGCAGCCCACTTCTGCCACCACCTCGAGCATCGCTCTTGGAAGCCCCGCACCCGCAGCCTTATTGAGAAGGGCAGGGGAAGCCCTGTCCCCGAGGCCCCGGAGCCCGGCAGGCCCTCCAGCAGCCGGGCGGGCTCTGCGGGCTGTCCCGCACGCCCCTACCGAGCCAGAAGTGCAGGCGGTAGGCGACGCCGGTCCCGCGGCGCTCCGTGCGCAGCACCAGGTACGCGTCCCCAGCGAAGAAGTCGCCGTGGCAGCTCGGGGGCACCGGCACCAGCTCCAGCCGCTCCACGCGCCACACCTGCAGCCCGCTCTGCCGCCCGGCCTCGGCGAAGGCCGGCGGGATCCGCTCGGGAGCCATGGCCGGGAGCGGGGAGCCGGCGGAGCCTCCGCGCCGCGCGTTTATANAAAATCAGCCACCCTCACTGCAAACAGAGAACTTTGCTCTATTCTAAAATAATACGAGAGAACCCCAGAAAAGGCAAGGAAGAAAAGTACAAGTGGGCTAATCTCTGCGGATGTTATAGCATTGTGCTGTTTGCTTCTATAATTGTCACATCTGCCTTGTACGCACTGCTCATACCAGCGCACAAAGAGTTTCTATAGCTTGCACTTGCGGTGGAGCGCTTTCTCATCCCCGGCTAGAACGGCAGAGCATAGCTCTCATTCACCCAGTAATCTCATTTCTTTTGTTCAATACTGATAGGAATCTTTCTGGGGGAAGAAAGAATCTTTCATCTGGGATTCCAGACGAAGCCCAGAATTTATATAAATTTCCCTTTCTCAGAAAATTTAAAGAGTTCAGCTGGTGTTTTTCAAAAACTGTGCAGCAGCCCAAAAGGTTTTAAACCTACTTCCTACTTGTCTATTTCCTTTATAAATGTTTGGTACATCAACATGACAATTGCAGTTTTCACTGCAATATGAAAATTATAGCACATCACTGTTTTCCATCTAATATTGATAGGCAGATCAGTCTGGGTACAATACAAGCAGATGCAGTGCAAGCTGTCAGTATATCAAAAGATACATTTCATAAAAAGGTTTTGTTTAGCTTCATCATCTTATCCACCTGGATGAGTTTTGAAGCTCATGATTTCCCCACTGGGTTGCTTTATCAAGTTAACACACGAAGAGTGCAAGTGCCCACCTGCAGGCAGCTCAGGGCTCCCTCAGCAAGTGGGAGAGGCACTGCTAAATGCTTCAAAGCAGCTGCAGAGCATCTTTGCTGGCAAAACAAAAAGTTAAAAAAAGCACACCACAACTAAGAAATTTGTGTAACTATCTTACCACCTTCTCTTTATACTGTCTTGAGGCAAAAGAGGACCTTACACTCGGTGTACCCACTATCATCTCCCACACCCTGTCATTGGTTTGCCAAACAGGTGCACAGGCACCCTCAGGTTTATGCTCACTGTTTAAAAAAGCAAACTCTGTGTGCTCTGTTTTGTCTAAGGTCCAGCTGAACATGGTGTCGCTCACCTTTACAAGTTCATGGCCAAGCATTTTATCCCTCATTCTGCCAGGGCAGCAGTAAGCCTGCTTGATAAACAGTGTAATTCCCAAATAAAATACCTTTCTCAAGATGTTCATCAGGTGAAGAAGAAAAAAAAAAAAAAAAAAAAAGGAAGAGTAGCCAAAAAATTCCAGTAGTTCCAGTTTCAATATGGTATCAGAAATATTTTGAAATATTCAAAAGTGATTTCTCACATTTATCCTCACATTTATGCCAATTGTTTTTCTGCTCGCTTTTACTCACTTAATTACACTGAGCAGTTTTTCTAATTGCATGCCTTTTTGTATTGTTGTGCATTAGTTTGCTTCAGTTGGTGAGGGCAGAACTTACCACTTACTCCATAATTGTATGGGTTTACTATTTCTTCTGAAGTTATCCAGGTGAACTCGCTTTGCAATTGTGCTGTTTTGCCCGTACAGGAACCCAAACCAGCCCAGTGTAACACAGCTTCATGTCTCCTACATGTTCTACTTGTCTTGCCAAGATAAAATTGTTCATGCACAGATTGCACAGAATAGGTTGGTTCAATTTCTATCTCCTTATTGCAGCTTTAAATTTTAAATCTACAGACTAAACACTTCTCTAAGTGGAATGCCTCTTGCTGGCATGAGATGCATGGTGTTTGTTTAGCACTGACCATTCCCAGTATCACACACCAATGGACAAAGGTTAAAGACACAAGAACAGCTTAATTGTTTTGTGTCAGTGTCAGTAGTACTACTCAGACACAAAGGATGTTAGTACTGACAGCAGAGTTTTCTCATGCCTGGGTTTGTTTTACTAGGATTATGTAATCACTTACTGGCTGCTAGCAAAGAAAAACTTGGATCGCAGTTTGTATCCTAAGTGCCAGGATACTTATTTGTACTCTTCAGTGTTAATTTTTGACTGTTTGCAAACCTTGCTTTTGCAATCTCACTTCCAATGAAAGTTGTACCGGCTTCTGTCTTGATCCATCTTTCTTTTGTAGCAAAAGTAAGAGCTAACATTGTTAACATGACAGAATTTCATATATTTTTAAATAATCAGGAACTTTCTAACATGGTTAATCAAAAGGAAAATTTTGGAGACATTTTGGAGTATCTTAAAACTTGCACATTCAGAAAGAATATTTATAATCACTTTTTATGTGCTTTTGCATGTCCTTTGACATAGTAATTGGAGAGGACTGAAAATAACATTGTTTTTGTGACTCAGAAATCCTTGGTCAAATAGTAATAACTACACTCATTAGAAATTGCACTGTAATGGAATTTTAGACTACCTTAAGACTTAAAAGAATTTTTTTCTAATTTACTAAAGATTGTATCTTGCTGATAAACTATGTCTTTCTCAGAAGGATGGCAAAGGCCTAGCACTGTTTTAGCTTTGTAGTAGCAAGTAGAAATAATTTTGCATCACACCTTTTCCTCGGGGGGAAGGCCTGATGTAGCAGTTGGCTGCTGTCATAGGCCAGGAACACAGTTATGGGGCAAAACCGCAGGTTTCTGCCTGCTCAACTGCACTGTTTGAAGCATGGCCATCTTCAAATGCCTGTCTTTTTCCCAAGTCCTGATAGATCACACAGGAGTGTTAGAAGATGTTCGTGCTCCTCATCTAGTCCATGAAAAAGCAGATTCAAATGTATTGAATTTAAAGCCATGGTGTGAGTCAGAGAATTCAAAGATTTATGAAAAAAAATCTGCCATTTAATTTTGCTCACTTATTTCCTAAGTATTTTATTATATGAATAAGGAATCCTTTTCCCTCGAAGTATGGTTGTCACATACTACATATATGCAGAGCATGTGTGCATACACCAGAATACCAGAATGCAATGTCCCAAATTCCAATTTTTGCCCCAGTCATGGGAAAGGTTCACAAAAAACAAGATGGTGTTTCCAGGTGATATACACAAGGAATCTAGAAGGGCTCCCAGATGTTATGCCCCAGCATCTTTCCCAGCAGGAATAACTTTCAGCTCGTACAAAATCCAAGGGTTGAGTCCTTCTACAAAGCCTGACTTACAATTCCAGAAGCTAACAATGGAAGGAATGAAAGGGGAGAGAATATTTTCAAATGTCTCATGTCTTTCCTTCTATAAAGCTTATTTCTTTTTCACCACAATTGGCAAAAGCCCTCCTGAACTCTGTAACCCTACCTAAACAAGGGGATTACAGATGTTTAGTTTTGCCTCTAGTTTCACATGACTTAAGTTTTCTGTACACAGAGTATGTGTGTCAAAAGCACACTCCTGTGCAAAGAAGTCAACCTCTGTTCTCATCTGTTCCGTCGCTGAATTACAGATCAATAGTTATTTCAGATTTAGCCTAAATACAGTGTCATTTTGAAATCTGAGCTAAATTCTTATTCCAATATTCATCTAAAAATAATAATTACTGATAATGTAAGAGCTGAAGAAGAATTTGACCATACTCAAAACAAGCTGTAGAATTATGTTACCACTTGCTAATTCTCTCCATTCTCTCATCATCCTTCCATCCTGTGTGGTAACTCAGCTTCAACTGGAGAGAACATGCTGAAGAAAGACCGAAACCTAACTTTCCTCCTTATTGGCAAGGTTTGATTTATGAGGCTGCCAGATGACAGGTATGAAAAACCTGGCGTAAAGGTATGAAGTCCTCCTTTACCTCCAAGACAGGAATCTGGCTTTAATCCTTCAAATCCAGAGCAAATAAAGGGCGGTAGTGTGTGGCTTTGAGGCAGGTGTCTAAAGCATAGCGAGGATAGGTTCACAGCTACAACACTGTGTGCACCACTCCGACCTGCTTAGTGAGCACTGTCACTCCCTGTGGCAGTCCTTGTGCTGCCTGAACAGGCCATAAGGGATTCTTCAGTGGCACCCAGCACTCTCACCTGTGCAGGCAAGGACACCACGTGCCCAGCAGCTGAGAAGCTCTGGCTCTCCAAATTCATCCCTCAGCAATGGGACTAAGTCAGGCATATAGAGAAAGTGATCTGAGAGTTGGCTTCAGTCAGAGAATCTAGGCAAACATTTTTGACACTGGGATAGTGAGAAGTGAAGTGTTAATTATGAAATATGTTATAGCTCCCTGAATTTTTCTTATGTTCTTCTCTTGAAATATTCAATAAGCAGCATAAATGTTTAATCAAGAAAATCTGATTTTATGTTAATGTCAAGCTACAGTATTATAGCATTATATATTATATTTCAAGAAGTCAGAGAGAGGGAATTGAAGCACTCCTTCAAAAATCACATATCTTCCAAAAGACAGAAGGTCTCCTGTATGTTCCTGTGACATGACATTTCATGTGATGATCATGACATTAGATAAGATTTACAAAAATATATTCTCAGGCTCATCATTTTACCCATCTTGACTATCTAGATAGAGAAATGTTGCCATGATTCCCATCAATGATTAATCATCCTGTCCACATTATGTGTTCATTTGGTCTACCAGAGGAATAAATCATGCTGTTCTCTACGTGGCCCAGTAAGTTTCACCAAGACCATCCCACTGATCCTTAATTTTGCTTTCTTATATTTAGATATAGTGGTCTCAAGTTTCATGGGGAGAATACCCATGCCTTCTCAAAAAGTTCAAATTTTAGGGAGTAAGTGTATGTTTATTTAAAACAGAAAAATGGGAAAGGCCATCCTTTATTGAGAAATATTCAGAAGTACTGACCAGGAGGTATTGTCAGAAAGTTTAATTAAAACAAAACCATTTTTTATCAGGTGATACATTTGATTATTGCTACAAAGCCTCTTTCACACGCTTTTAACAATTTCCACAGTATTGCTGGGACTCAGGTGCACACTGCTTTGTGAAGAAAATATTGCAAGAGATGGATGGCAATTAAACCCTGGTTTCTGTATTTATGTATTTAATTATTTAGAAAAGTTCAAATACATAGCCTAATGAGGGCTACTATAAGGTAGTTACAGAATTTGTCTGTGTCGATTGATATTCTGTAAGTGTCAAAAGAGTATGATTATCCATTTGAATTTGAAAGTACTGTAAATTTGGTCTGACTATAATCTCCTAATGATATTTTGTGTGCTAAGATGTGATAATGGAAGCTTCTTATTTCTATATTGCAGTTTCAGGTTCTGATGATGGCTTAAGATATTTCTGAATACTTGGAAAAGAGGGACAAGGAAACAGCCACACTTCCATTTACCATCAATGCAGTAATTAAAGTTAAAAGCATCTAAGTAAAACTGAGGAAGACAGAAGAGAGTTTCACTCAGAAACAAGATTTCAAGAACAATTTGAAGAAAGCACAGTCATCTTCTGGGCCCATTTATTAAATATGCAACATCCACTAAGGTCAAACTCTCCAACAAGAGACCCTTCAATCTGTTGAAGGAGTGCCTGAAATATTGGATATGGCAATATGGAGAGTGCAGAGAACCCAGGGAAAACAGTCCTCTCCATCTGTATAAACCAGTGGCTCTTCTAGATGTCTACTCACAAAGAGGGAAGGGGTAACAATTAAATCAATAGAAAAGTGGTAATAAGCAAAACTGCTGGTAGCTCTCTAAACCGAGGGAAGATTTCAGTTTATTTATTTCATTGCATTCTTAAATAGTAGATGTTTTCCTCATTATTTTCTTGATACTAATTTGTCTGAGAAGGTTACTGAAATTAATATAGAAAGGAACAATCATTGTGCAATGTTAAACTAAGACCCTCAGGAAAGGATATTTTTAAATAAGTTTCTAATTGCAAGTGTGTTTTGAAATAAAGTTTATTCTGAGATAGCGTTTCCTCTTGCATGAAGACTTTGTCAATGCCTTTGTACATTTAAAGGTGCGGGGTGTGAAAAGCAGAGTTCTCACAGCATGTGCATCTTCTACCCCCGTTTAGCAAGTAGTACCTCTGAATTCTCACAGGAATAAGCTCATTCATTGTAGCTGATTTCAGCAGTAGATATCCATGGAATAGGCCAAATTCTCTATTCCAGGCAAAATAGTTGTAAGATTATTTAACCATGAATAAAAATAGGATTTAAGCTTCTTTAAGCTTTTTTAAATGTTCAGAATAACACAGTTCACTGCAGTGGTATGGCTGTTTTCTAAATACAGAGTAGCTCCTCATTTTCATCAAATCTCACACATAAACTTATCCTGGATATGGAAACCATGTATTGAAACTAATTTTCTTTAAACATTCATTGACATTCACATAAAATTTGAAACAATGTCTAAAAGTTTGCATCAATTTTTAATTCACTGACCAGGAACACTTACCTAAGTCGTTAAAATATCTGAAGCAGAAAAGAAGGGGAGGAAGAGAGGAAGACTTTCTCTTTTCTGACTTCGTGAAAAAAGTCTGCTTGAAGGTTTCTTGAATTTAGTACACCAGCTTGAAACAATAAACATTTTCTGGACTGTTCAAAATATCCAGTTCTTATCAAGCTCATATAGGAAAGAGTTTATGCCTCACATTCTTTTAAGTACAAGAGTATTGTTATACTTTCATTAATGAAAGTGGTTTTGAACTCTCCAAGAATAACACATTTGAGAATTATGAACTTTGTTACTGTGTGTCAGCATTTATGTATTTGCCAAGTTGCCAACACAACACTAAGATCACTAACAAAGTCCTGTCACAGCATTTTAGAGTTAACAGTCTCAGCACTGCTTCAGTTTCAACAGGTCAGCAAAGCTTCCTGGATCAGCCTTCCCCAAATAAATAAGTAGTTTCTAAGATCACCAATATTTATTGGGGATCAGTCCATTGAACTTAACAGATCTAAAAGCAAAAGTTCTCTGAAGAACAAAGGCATCCATATGTCCGTTTCTACATCAGGGGCACAGATTTATAAAATTAACTTCCTCCTTTTCTCTGAGGTATTGAAAGTATACTAATTTGCCAAAAAGCTGCTGACATTTGCAATCTTGCTGAAGGCAGCTTCTAAAATAATTCTCTCTTGGTAGCCCATGTTCAAGATGGGATCTTGATATTGCTCAAGAGGTATACAGAAAGATCTATTTTAAATCAAATTCCTGTTTCAAGAGTCTGAGACGTACTTACTGGAAGAGGACCCAATCTCTGTTTTCTGATTAGCACTATACCAAGAAAGCATGGAGGTGCCTTGACATTAAATGTTGACCTGCCAACGCAACATTTATTTTGAAGTTGCTTTCATAAGTCTAAGTGACAAGGAAAGGCATGGAGGAATATATTGTTAGGCTTTTTTGCCACTCATCGGGAACGAGAGGGAAACTCTGAAGAACACACATTTCCTATCAACTGAAGTCTGATTAGTAAATCATACATGTCCCTCATACATGTCGCCAGATAAAGGATGCCAATGTAAAAGTTAATCTTATAGGAATCAATACACCTTCTTAAGGCCTTGTTTTAAGGAGCCTATTATCCTCGAGAAGGCATGTCCTCAGGGACACAGTGCATTATCTTTGCAAACCCTCTTCTCCTGATTCCCCTTCCTATTTGATTGTCCACTGACAAAGGGCAGATACCAAATAAAATAAAACATAGGGTAAAATGCCTAACTGATTTGAAACAGTGAAACGTGCAGTTTATTTACACACTCTCAATCCTAGCTAGCATTAGGCATAACTCTCAGAATAAATTAATTTTCTCACTAAAAAAAGACTTAAAACCTAATGTCTCTGATATTTGTCATCCCTTATTTCCTTCACTTTAGTAATATGTGAGAGACCGGAACATTAATGGTAATGACTTAAAACAATTGGCCATTTGCAAAAGCCACAGGGTGCTCTGCTGACCTTGGGCAAAGCAACCACCTGTGTGCAGAGGGGATGCACGTCCACCACGGAGGCTACAAGCTGGGGTTTGAGCCAGATAAAGGAAGAGGCCAATAACAAGCAGATCCTGCAAGGTGAGATAGTGCTTTTTATCATGCCAATGCTCTCTTAGATAATTGGCTCAGATATGAAAACTCCTCTCTGGGGAAGTACGGGGACATTCACACACAGGCCATAATTCACTCAGCTACACTGATGAGAGGTAGCTGTAATGTCTTAGAAGGGGTCATAAACCATCAAAGACTCTCAAAGTGGTCCATGATCCACAGTGTTACATCATACAGTGTAGAACTCCTCACCCCAAGAGGAGGTACCTGGGCATTCCCACCAAACCTGAGAGTATGTCAACCCATTCAACTTTGTGTCTTGTGGGCTTTCCCCATCCCCAATGCATCAGGACTGCCACCATCACTCATCAAAACTGCAACCAAGTCTTGCTGCTGGACCCAGAGATGGTAACTATATACCTTTCTACTCTTATCCTTTCTTTCTTTTCCCTTACATATTTTCTTAAGTGTTATTTTTGTGCTTTTTATTATTATAGATAATAACCAAAATGTCTACATAGTGCTTTCCATTGCAACCAAACTGTTCTAAAATAAACCCTACAGGTATATATATCTATAAACATTGGTCATTCAGTGTCATCTCACTCTAATACACCCCAAGGGATCTATTATCAAGTACCTGGCTTACTCTCCCCTTAGGGAGCAGGTTATAACAAATACTGTATATACATGTGCTCCCAAACAGATCTACAGCATTCACTACTTCCAGAATAAAACTGTTGAACAGATACCAAGCAGCCTTTAGATTTTCTTCCAGATCAGTAGTTTAGGTCTTTTCCCTGGGTCTTCAGTTTATCCTGCTAACTTAAATCCCATCCCACCCGCTCTGTGCAATGCTCTGAGGTCTCTGACATTTTCCTCTCCTGTGTTTCCAAGCCTTCTTGACTAGACCTGCTGGAAGCCAAGCATAAATGTTATCGGTATCCTAACCATTCCCCCTTCCTATATGACTTCTGAGACTTCATTTCTCAAATTTCTATTTCCAAAAATAAAATCCTAAACAGTGCCACAAAAGAATGGGCGATGCCCAGTCTTACAAGACCTACAATGTTGTGAAACTGTGATATACTGTATGATGCTAGGAAAAAAAGAAACCAAAACAAACAANAAATTTTGGGATCTTTTTTGTTGAATGACAACGCAACAGAAAACTATGTGCATGGACAGTGTGCTTGAAATTGCAGATATGGAAGGCACTTAAGGCTTTGTCCTTCCTGGATTCCAGAGAAGTATTTTCCTTGCTCAAGCCAAGGTAGCCAACACAATGCACTTACACAGCTCCTGCATGGTAGGGTTCACGTTTTGCACAGGCCATGACAGCCAGCTTTTAAAGACATAATCAGAGGGACATAATCAGAAGGACGGGTGTATGTTGTAACGTTTGTTCCAGTACAGGCCATTACATCCCCTTTCCTCCCTTGCCTTTTCCACAAGGTCAGAAAATTTCCACTGCTGGGAACAGAAAAATCCCTTTGCTATCCTTTGATTTTCTCTGTTTTTAGCTATTTTCACCAGTAACATTTTGTTATTTACTTTCAAAAGTACATAACCATCAACAAGAACAATGATACTCACAGGAAAAACACACAGGAACACAACTTTTTATGGCTCCATGTTTTGACATTCCACTGGCTGTCAGGCGATTGCTGTTTTGCTATCCATCTCTTGAGATGAACATTCAAGAAATAATCATCACTACTTGACTACCATCTTCTTCAAATAAGCAAGTAAGAAGCAAATGAAAATAACCTGCTTCTCTTTATGAAGTAAAAAATGATAGGCAAAGAGTCAGTTGAAGAACACGTTATTACAGATAAATTTATTTTCCAAAGCATAATTTTGGTACAAAGTGCATGACAGACACTTCCTTGATTTACTTTTTCAGCCTAAGAAAAGGCCTCTGTGGAGGAAAAGTAGCACTTCAATGTTATAAAGCTTGATATTTTAAACAGTTACAGAATAGAGTTCCTGTGTTTCACACACTGTCTGTTGGTTTGTAACTTGAGGAAATCCCAGGGTACTAAAACTAAACTGACTCGTTATGAAAAGAACCGTGTACAGGCAGCCTGCAGCCACAGCTGCCTTTCCAGCTATGCACATCCCACTGCCTCTTCCAAAGCCCTCTCCTCACGACTCCACAACTCCCTCTTCTTTTCCCAGTCTCATCCCTGCTTGTTGTTCTTCATGTGTGTACAAAATTCAGCCAGAACAGTCCCAGCACTTCCTGAGCTGTTACAGCGGTTGGTGTCAGAGAAAAAGAGGGTATTATTCTCATCTATGCAAAAGGAGGAATCCCACAATATTTTTCACTTGGCTTCACCGCTTCATTTAGCATTGCACAGGTCTCTATATGTCTTTTGGGATGTAGTTAGTGCCTTACTAAAGACAGTTCCTTATTTAAAACAAATCAGTATTTTTCTTCCTTATATGAACTAACTGCAGTTGTGTTATTAAGGTAATAAAATTACCCCACTGCTATCAGCGCAACATGATAAGGTATAATGCAGTGCTCAAAGCAATATTCAGTGGAGGAGAGAAGTATCCAGCAGAAAATTATTTTTTTCTGTTTTTTCCAGTATATTAATTTTAATTGAGGTCAATGCAAGAGTTTTTTTAAATTGCAAACCAACCTGCTATCTTTGCCATCTTTTGTAAATCAGGTCTCAGAAGGATTTTAATAAATAATTCTTTGAATGTTAGATTTTTAGTACATTGTTAAGTTGATTATTTAATATCTTTTTATGATTTTCTTCCACAGGAAAGGCATAAATTTTGGTATTTCAAAGACTTGTTGTGACAAAGATATTAACACTTCCAACAGTACTTAAAATTTGATGACCACCTGAATGCTCTGGAGGTATGTGCTAACATTTTCAAATGTATGGGTTTGTCATGGAGGAAGGACAACTAAAAGTGTCTTTTAGTTGAACTTGGGCATAAATTCATGGCAAAGAATGCAATCAAAATTATAGAAGTATTGACAGATCTTAGATTAGAATTAGGAATCATAGGACCACAGAATCAACTAGGCTGGAAAAGAACTTAGAGATCATTAAGTCCAACCTATGAATTAACACCACTTTGTAAACTAGACCATGGCCCTAAGTGCGACCATCCAGTCTTTTCTTAAAGTCCTGTGTGTAATCCAAACACTGACTTTAACCTCCATGGTAATCATGAGTTCCAGAAATCACAGTGGACATGGCTCAATCTAATCCAAAGTACAACAGTTTTAGAGAAAAAATTGAAGTATATGGGGGATGGCAGAGGATGTCCTGAGCAGAGACCATGAAATTTGTTTTACTATAAAGTTTGTTTTATAATAAAGATATATAGAGTAAGTCTATACATATGCAAAATACTAGCATTAATAACTGACAGAATTTCCTGGTTTGTCTTTATAGAGTCAGTATGTGTGGGTGACAGATCTGAACTTTCGTGCAACACTTGCTCCTTCTGGTCATTTATGAATTCACAGTATTTACAGTTAACCTGTAAACCTGCTTCTTCTTTTTAGGATTTCAGAAAGTATCCACATTCTCTCTGCCTCTATATAAGCTGTAGAGGTTTTCATAAAGCAGTTTCTAAAGGAGAAATCTCATAGTGCTGCCAAAAACGAAAGAATTCACTACCATTAAGCCTGTTTCAAAGTACACCGAAGTTAATGGAAAAATACCGACTGACTGGAGCTGATTCTAGATCAGTGACATTTTTGGTAATAGCTACTGTGCATTACTCATATACTGGGCTAAGAGGTGAAGCTGACTCTGTGCCCAAAGGCTGACATAGCTGTCAGCAGCATTTACTGTGCATTTTCACCCCCACAATGAGCATGCAAAAGGAAAAAAATGAAGAGATTTTGCCTGTATCCCTAACTGCTCAGGCATGAGAACATCACTTTAGCTAGCCCTTGATACAAAAACCACACTCTGCTTCCTCTGAAGTTTAAGAGCTTTGCAAAGTGTGTCCGAGGAGGTGGAGATCAGTCTGAATAGCAAACATCTTTGCAGGGCAGTCTCGGGCCCCTTTGGATTCTGAATTTGAGTGTGTAACAGGGGAAGAAGTTGATGCCAATCTGAGGCGAACATGAAGAGCTGTCAGAGCACTCTGCTCAAGTGCTGCACTTCTTCCATGTGTAACTATAAAACAATGCAAAGGGCAACAATGCAGAGACACAGCAGAATGCCAGCGACACTGCACTTCTGCTGGGCTCTGCTGGATGCAGCTGCCCTGCACCAAGACAACACTGCAGTGCAAGCAGAACTGCTCTCTGGAGAGCCTCTCAATCTCCATGTTATAAAGCAGCATCATCAGCGTTTTCAGATCAAGCCACTGCACTGTATTGGTAAGCCTGGGTGTGTAATGGGGGCTTCTGTCTGCACAGCTGGATTACAGTACTGCAGCTGCCTTTCACAACAGCTAAAGCTGAGTGTCACACCCCTGTAGGAATTTGGAAGCAAGATATCTGTCCTGTCAGTAGCAGTAATGCTCTTAAAGCTGCTTTGTTGCAAGGATGTGCTGTTGGAAGAAAAGAAAACTTTATCCTTCTTCACAGTGTTTTTAACAGGAATAGTTGCATTTTTCTTATTTATGTATCTCACATATGGTAAAGGTATTTAGCATAAAGCAGGTAAACAAAACAAGCCAGCATTTTCAAAAAACTATCAGTTTATATTCTTAGGATATTTCTTATTGTATATTTATGAGTAAAGAGGATTATCCATGCACAGATTTACTGTAGGTACCCTTGTTTCCTTAAAAACCTTTGTACCCCAAGGTCTCCAGCAATTGCACTCTAATCACTGCAGAGCTGATCTGTGGTTTTTTCCTGATTTTTATAAGTGAAAGAGTAAAGTTGCCTAAGCCAGGATATGAGTGTCTGTAACATGTCCATGTGTCTCACTCTCCACTGCAGACTAGCACAAGGGGCTACCTTCATCTTGTTGGTCATAATGAAGACACCCACATTTTTAAAGATGAAGTGCTGCGCACAGAGGTTAAAGGCAAGTTCATTCCTATTTTCCTCAGGAGCACTTCACACGTGTTACAAGAAATGCGTTCACATGTGTTACAAGAGACCAAATTTACTTGCATGAGTTTGTCTGAAATTGACTCTTCCCTCAAAACCCAAGACACCTCAGGCTTTTGGGGCAATTAACTTACCTGCTCTGTGCCTCCTTTTCTCCATCTGTCAAAAGACCAGGTCAGTATCATTCCTTTAAAGGACTTCCACGTGTCACTTGATTATATTCACTCCTATCACTGAGTGACATATACTCCAACTAAAACTTTATCATAATACATGATTAGTATAGATACAACGCTATTATCTTATGATTAGGTGTACCAAGCTCTAACAATAGCTCCAGACCCTAACATTTAATTTGTCCCAAGTCTTTCATTTGCCATGCACAGAGAAATCATGTTTTACTGGGCTGGGTTTGTGTGGCATTCAGGAAATGAGTAATTTACAAGCAGACTGGGGACTTTATCCTTTCCAAACTGAAAATTGGGGAACTGCAAATTTCAAACAATGTCTGGAGATTTGTTGCAATTGACAGGAAGCTCTCTTGAACAAAATATATGCGCTTTTTTATTGTCAACATCTTGCATAATTTTCATTTTTAAGTGCTGCATCTGGGAAATCCTGGAGAAATGCCAAGCTCCACAACAGTGCACACAGAGACAGAAGATCCTCACATACAGGATTCTTACTAGTGTCCCTAGCTTTCCACAGTGGTATATGGACAGTTTCCACTGTCTTTGGAAAAGGTAAAATGATTCAATATGCAATTTTCTAGGCTAAATCACTTCCTGGGATGCATTTACCATACAGCTTACACACATTTTAAGTTTAGAGATTTGTGTCCAAATATGGCTCTGGATACACCTCCAAAGCCCTCAGCAATGCAGACTATGACTAAAAAGTGGTTCCTCCTGTTGCACTCAACATCCACGCACACTGCTTAGAAAAGGAACTGAAACTACCTGACTGCGTGGAGCTTTCAGCAGTCCATTCCTAGTAATCAGAATCAAGAGCAAAGCAGATGTGTCTGTTGAAGGGAGAGGGAATGTATGCGGGTTTATTTTGGCATAGTCTGCTGATCCCCAGCTCCTGGGTGCAGAGGACAGGCAGTTTCCAAAGTAAACTCATGATGGCACTCAGCATCTGTAGTTACCAGGATGGGCTGTGCCCTTTCTTTTATCTACAGATAATTCAGGGGCTGGTTAGTGATTTGGAAGTGTTGGTAAGTAATTTTTAGCAATAGTGAGGGGAATTAGAGGGGAATTTGTTAAGTAGAAAGAAATAATGATATTGATTTCCATGCTATTTCAGAAATTGGGGCCTCAGGGAAAGAGGTCAAATACTCACTAATATACCAAAGGGCATTTAGTGTGTTTCTGCTCCTTGCTGGTATTTACAGTCACATATATGTTATTTTCCCCTTAATGCTCTGTTTGTTAATCTTCAGTAATGAAAATGGGAGCTGTTTTATAAGCAATGGCATTCTAGTTTGGAGATCTCTACATTTAAGAATTTGCTGTGTATATATAAACCACAAAAACACCCTGTGTCTTTGAACAGTCTAACATGGACATCTTGATTCCTAAAAATTCCTACATAACACTGTGTAATTTTCTGCTAAAGGCTGAAATAAGAAAATATTCTACAACAGACCATCCTTCCAACTCTATCAAAGCTCTCAACAAGAGCTAGAGAAAGAATCACACTCTTGAAAAGCTAAAGGAAATGAATGGTCCATGCACCTAGCTCTCCATTACAAGTGACATTTCCTTTAGGATATGCCAGATATCCTCTCAAGACTGGGTGGTTCAAAATATTTTGAAATTAATATAACTATTATTGTTGTTATTTCAAAATATTTTGATGCAGAGAAAAGCAAGAAGTTGTCTTTTAATTTGACTAACCAGTAATAAAGCAGATTTAAGTGGCCAGGGACTCTTTGGCAGTAGCAGCTGTGGATCCCACTTGCTCTCACGAGGCTTGTATGTAAGAAATCTCCTGTCAGAGTCCTTTTGCTTTCCTTTCAGTGGTTCAAGTTCAGGATCTGAAAATATGTCTGGATTCTAAGATTTGAAAAGCTATGCTTACTGTTAATCAGCTAGGATCCAGAAAAAGGAGCACTCAGACATATACAGCAAACATTATAAGCAAAAAACATTCTGTCCACAGCCTTGCTGTGAACAAAGCGTTGCCTTTGCCTACAAGGAAGTGTTTTATGCTATATGGTATGTATGTGTGTGCACTTTAATTTATGTGTAGTTAATTGTTTTCAAAGAAGCTGTCCTTATAGGAGGTGAAGCTATAGAAACACTAGAGGGCAGGCACCCCCTCCTGGACCATCCACCACAGCAGGAATGTAGATATGGACTATTGTATCTATAATGAGTACAGTAGACATTGGACTTGAATCAGTTGCCTGGGAATAACACCCTTTACAAGGCTGAAATTGCAGTCTTATCAGAAAAATTAACATTACAAAGCGGTTTTCAGCAAGAAATCCTGCTTGTATCAGGTGTCCTTAAATCTAAGTGTCTTTACATGAGTGAAGTAGTGTATTTTCTGTGATATGAGTCTGTTATTTAGAGCTTCGAAGTGGAATTTCTCTGATATTGAAACTTAGGGGAAAAGCTACTCCTTGGTCTTCAAGTTTCACCTAAGGCCACTTAAGATAGTTTTGAGGGTTCTGCACTCTTATTCCCGCTCCCTACTGTTGAAGTAATGTTCCTAAATTCTCTAACGCAACAAATGTGCATGTTGTGAAAGACTCACCAATTTTTAAATGCTGTTGTTTTAACTTCAGGTTGAAAGGATCTCTGGGGTAACCAGAAATTTTAATTTTATTTTAACATAAAATACATGCCCAGAACCAAGACCATTGAAAAAGAAAAGAAATTGAAAAAAATGAAACGCCACTACAATAATTTGAAACAAAGTGAAAACAATAAAATGGAAAGGATGACATGAAGTGCAGGGAAGTGGACCAAACCTTGTTGAATTCATACTCATTGAAATCGCAAGGTTTCATTTTCTTTAATGAAATGAGAGAAGAGTAAATCTTGAAATCAGAGAAGAAAGTGTAACAAACACTCTGGAACGGAGATACGATAAAATCAAATGCAATTAAAAAAAAAAAAAGGAAATTTGGAAATGGAGCAAATACAATGAAATGGATTGGGATAACATGAAGTGAAGGGAGATGGACCAAGTGACCAAGTCTTGCCGAATTGATCCTCAATGAAATCACAAGATTGAAATTCTTCATTTTATCAAAGGAAATGAAATCTTGAAATCAGAGAACAAAGTGTAACAAACATTCTGTAAAGGAGACATGAAGAAATGCAAATTTGGAAATGGAGTGAATAAGAGGAAATGGACTGGGATGACATCAGGTCCAGTTCCAAGGACTGAAACTTGCCAAAATTATACTCATTGAAATCTCGAAATCAGGCAACCAAGTAAAACGAAAGGACAGGAGAAGAAATTGAAGTAATGACATGCCATTAAAAAAAAAAAATNGGGCTCCTGAGTGTTGGCTCCGGGCCGCGCCGCAGACGCCGCGGCTGCGGGCTCCGTGCAGGCCGCGGCAGCCCCAGCGGGAAAATAGCGGAGCACGGGGAAATAANTGAAACCGATGAAACCAATTAAATGGAATGGGATGAATTGAGGTGGAGAGGAGTTTATTGATAAAGAAAGACACGTGTTCCTACCGAAGGGGTATAGAACAGGGCGCAGAGAAGGAGAACGAGAGACGAAGAGAGAAGACAAAGACGCTGCACCTCGGGGTGCCGCAGGGACGTGTGTTCGGCACATGGGCCGGGCGAGCAGCGAGCGGCCTGTGCGGCTCTTCTCACCCGCCGGGCGCGACCCCCGAGCCGCGGCGAGCAGCCTGGCCCTGGCGTTCGCCAACACGGCCCCTGAGGGCTGCCTGCTCGGGGCTGCCTGCTGGGGGCCGCCTGCTCGGGGCTGCCTGCTGAGGGCCGCCTGCTCGGGGCTGCCTGCTGAGGGCCGCCTGCTCGGGGCTGCCTGCTGAGGGGCGCCTGCTCGGGGCTGCCTGATCGGGGCTGCCTGCTGAGGGCCGCCTGCTCGGGGCGGGCTCCTGAGTGTTGGCTCCGGGCCGCGCCGCAGACGCCGCGGCTGCGGGCTCCGTGCAGGCCGCGGCAGCCCCAGCGGGAAAATAGCGGAGCACGGGGAAATAAATAGCGGAGCGCGGGGATGTCGCGGTGGGCAGCAGCCCCGGGGAGGCGGTGAAGCGGGAGACGAACGGTGCGGACGGGACAGACAGCCAGGCAAGAAGCAGCACCGCAGGGAGAAAAAGGCGAGGAAAGGGCAGAGCTGACGCTCCAGGCGAGCTCCAGCTTCGTCGAAGAAAACCAGAAAATGGCAGCCCCAGGAGTGTGTTGCTGGTAACTCCTTTTATGTACTAAGACTCCTCAAGAAAGCCCAATTTACCTGGCGTTTTTTCCTGGGAAGCCGGTGAGCTGCCCCACTTGCAAGGGGGAGTCCCCCGAAGCCAAATCATGGAAGTTTCTCTCTCCTCATTGCCTGTCAAACAAAGTTGCTCGAGGACTGGGCTTCCTAGCATGTCAGTACAGTACCTAAAGAATGTTTTCACATCATGTATAACTTACGTTGAGGCATAAATAAAAATCAGGTTAGCCGCTCCATACATAGGTGGTACCAAGGAGCAGGGAGCAATGTTGGGGCAGTGCCATGCTCCCCTTGGCATGCCCTCTGTAGTGTCAGTGTCCCTGGAGCTCGGGGCTTTGTGCTTTTCTGAACCCCAACCCTCAGATGAGCAGTAAATGCCTCCTATGGCTGAGGCCGAGATGCCAAACACATGGGAGTTGCCAAGGAAAACAATGTGTGGAGAGAGCAATGTTGGGGCAGTGCTGTGCCCCCCTTGGGATGCCTTTTGTATAGTCATTGTGACTGAAACCCTTGGGTTGGTGGTTTTCTCAGCCCTAAAACTAAGTGCAGCCCTGGCATGACTGTGACCTCAGAGGTCTTTTTTGGCTTCACTTCCCCTTTTCCCTTTTACTGTGGCTTCTGAGGAAGGTTGGATGACTTACAGAGCTGGTATCTAAAATCAGGAGGTTGTTTCAGCCGTAAATGTGTTGGCTTTGGATTGTTGCACTGCAGTTTGTTGTTGTGAGAAAGGCCAGTCAAGGCTTGTGGAAAATTTTCCTTTAGTTTCAAATAAAAATTTTCTCTCTTCTTGATGGAGGATGAACATAATGGCCTGATGATTAATTTTTTCTTCTCAAATATTGCAATCCTTGGCAAAAAGAAAAAGAACAACCCAACACATACACACATATACAACAGTACATGTATTGCTGATTGCTACTTCTAGTCTGACTATACTTCTTTGCACAACCCAGCACATTCACTGAAGATAAATATGTGGTTGTATTTTAATATTATTTTGTACCTGTGCTTAGAAGAAGAAGTACTGCTTTTTGGTTCTGTCTTTCACTTCTGCAAAGTAACCTGATGAAGAAAACTCCTGAGCCTAGAGAAAGCCCATCTGAAGTCAAAAGTGTAGACGTTAGGAATTTACACATTCATACCAGCCTGTAGGAACAGGAGCTCTGAATTTTGTTTTGCCTGACATACTCATCACTATGTAACAACACAAATACACCCTTTTTTCATATTTTAATTCTTGTCTCATAAAGCGGTGCATCTCCGACAGGAGACTAAACCTGTGTACATGCAGGGCAGCACAGCAGGGGTTTGAGGCTATAGTGGGGCACAACTGGCTGCACACTGCTCTCATTTTGTACAAGTAGAAGTGACAAAAAGAACCTCAAAAGAGGAAAATGTTGAAGCTCTGCTCTCCATGATTTTCATCTTTCTCTGCATTCCTGGGCACACCCAGGACACAATATTAATTAGAACTACCCCATTGCTATCCTAATATGTGCCCAGTTGTTATGTCCTGCCATGGGTTATCTCATCAGCCAGTGCCATGAGTTTCATCTTTGGGCCCAGAGGTAGAGGAAGGCTCTTTCCTACGTGCAAGGATGCCTCTGGGCAGGATGAAAGACCATTGCAGCAGCATTAACACCCCAAATAGGCAATAAAGTATTTAGTTCTGTGGATGAACTGGACACAGATACTACCTTATCCATGTCTTGTTTGGTCTCTGTGATCTAAAAGCCGCTCTCAGACTGCTACCTTTCTTACACAAGATCTCCTTTTATGCCCTGAAAATCTGGAAGAAAGACATGGATCATAAAGGTATTGCAGCAGGCCGAAACACAATACAAACAAATTTTTCCTATTCTAACACTCAATGCTCAGGAAACCTGAAGGAAAGTTCTAACATTACAACTTTCTCTTCTTTGTACTTATTCATTCTGAGAACAGAATGGTTTTTTTTTTTCTAAAAGAAGATCACGGTCCATTGAAGGATAAGAGAATATGGAAGTATGTCCTTACCAACAAAGCTGTGTTTCTGAACAAGGATTTGAGTGGGCAGCTTACTGGAGATAAATCAAGTACCCACAAATTACTTCTGGAAGGTCACATTTCTGTGCTCTTTTTTCCAGGTGATTCTGGTTCCCAGGCCATGCTCAGCTGTGCTGTCCTGCCAAGACAGGTTCCATCCAGCCCAGAACCGCATGGCTGGAACACTTCCAGCTGCAGCAGATCCCTGCTGCAGGACAGCCTTTGGGAAGGGGCCAAAACTCAGTCACTGCTTCACAGATTATACTCAGGCTATCCAAACACTGAAGCACAAGCTGGCCCTGTTCCTGCTTAGGAGGAGGTGAGTAGGTTTGAGTGAGCACTTTGCTTCTGTGTTGTAAGGTGGCTCAGGCTTCCCATCAAGTGTGTGTGGGCAGTCTACAGACAAACCAGCTGGCCCCGCATAGCCAGCTGCTGTGTTTACTCATGATTTAATAAATTTTGGAAAAAAAATGACAGTTGATACTTTATACATGTAAAGCAGCCTTTTCTTGTTTTGCAACTGAACTGAGACACTGGCATAATGACTAGGCCAGCTTTAGGTCCAGGTAAAACAGGTACATGCCAAGGTCAGTGAGATGAATAGCACAAGTGCTTCTGTTCTACTCTGTGCAAAAATTGTACTATCTGAGACTTTTCATTGCTGCTGTTGCCATCATGAGAAGATGATGTATGTACCTTCCTCTCCACAGGCATCAGGAGCAGAAATGCTCAGCTCTGCAGAGCTGTGTGACCATCTCTGCCTCCTTTCCTCTCCTTCTCCATGGCAATGTTAGTCCCACAGTCTGGAGGCAGCAAAATTCAGAATTCGCCTGTGTTTCCAAAAAGACTCAAAACTGCCTAACACTTTGAAGAGATTGTGTTAAAAGGATATGTTTTCTCTGTTTCAAACACAGGTAACAGACCACTAACTTGTTAGTTGCATGAATACACATTTTCTCCTTACCGCTAAATCCTCTACCTAGTTCCTCAAGCCCTAGTTTCCTTCCTAAAATCAAGGGTTTGCGCCCAGAGTTTGTAAAGCTGTACAATTCTATGACTCTCCACTAATTTCACCAGAGCAAAAAGTCTGTACTTTCACACATCCCACCTTCTGCCAGCTTTGTTACCATTGATTTTTGGTGCCTATATTTGTTTCTTGGAAACTGAAACTCACTGATCCAAAGTACCTACAGATCCATATGCACAGTGGTGAATAAAGACCCCAGAGAGGTGCAGAGAAGAGGAAAAAATAGAGGTATGACTCACCACTCTGCAAAGACAGGGACTTCCAGACAAACTTCATCTGCTGTACCTTCCCTTTCTTCTCTCCTCTGGTAAATTAAGTGAAGCAATGGACTTGCAGCACACACTCACTCAGGGAATTGTTTATTCTTCCATTGTACAAAAGAGCTGGAATATACAGTCTACCCATCTGTGTTGCTAAGAAACCGGGCACTGTTGCCTTGGGACTTGATTCAGAATTCAAAAACGAGAGGAATGTCTCAGTAGACTGCATAAATGCAGCTTGAAACCTAGCAACAAGGCCACAAGTTCAATATGCTAGTTCTCTTATATGCTAGAAAACAAGGGTACTAGAAGGAAAATATATGACTGAGGAAAAGAAATTATAATTTGAAAACAAAACAGTGGTGTTCTATCACCAATTATCCTAATGGATGGAACTGTGTTCTACTAAACACACTTTTATGACCTGTCAGATCTGATGCTGCCCTGTGTTTTGAGCAGGTTCATATTTATAAAACAACTGAATAGAAAGGAGCAAAGGCATTTACCCCAGTATTTCCTAAATATTCATCTTGTTCAGTATAAGTGACAACACAAGAGTCAGGATACCAGAATTAATTTCCATTTTTATTTCAGTTTTCAAGCATTCTGCCAACAGAACAGTTTAATAGTTGCTACACACACCTTGAAATGGTCACTTGAAATGGCCTGCATTGTTTAGTCAGAAACACATAGACTGTTTCCTCTATTTGCTTATGTGCAAGTGAAGTATAAATTATAAATCAAAAATACATTGTACACCCTTTCACCTTAACAAATGATCATTATGTGCTGTTGGAAATTGCATTGGTTCAACCCGATATTCCATTGTAAAACCTATTCTCTCTGGTTGCAGAATGTCTCTACACCACTGAAACTTTGGCCAGCACTCCAGCAGGAAAGGCTAAGTTTGAACTGAATTATGGTTCTCAGCTGATTAAACAGAGCTCTCTTGTTTTTGGTTTTTTTTTTTTTCCTTTTTGATATTCCATCATGAAATTATAAAGAGATATTCTTCAGATAATATGTGTACATAATGTATTTAACGGGACATGCAGAAGGAATCAAAATTCAGAAGTACAAATTACTTAGAGCCACACAACAGTCATCACATTTGTTCTCTTGTTTTTCTTCTTATAAAATATACTACTTCAAAAACAAAGAAAATAACAAAAGCTTTCATCCTTAAATGTTTCTAAGTTTACAGTGCTTCCATGCAGGTCCTTCAACACTTATATTTTTAAATTTTTCAGGGTCAGGACCAAAAGACTATCTGGGAAAATACATTTTTGTTTGGTTGGTTTTAAAAAACATTCAAAATTCTTTGAGAGGGTACACCTTTTTCTCTGTCTTTAAGGAAATTCACTTGTTTTGGGTTTTTAGCTAAAAAGGAATTTGGAGGTTGTAGTTGAACTTTGTGATAGGACTTTATATTGCTTCAAGTAAGAAGGATTTCACAGGGATTCTGAAGTAAATTATAAGATATAATTGAATGGTCCTTTGCAAGTTTATGCTGCTCAGATACCTACAGTTCTACTGAAGAGCAAATAACATCAAACAAACTTCCTTAAGAATCTGAAGATTTGTATTCCTTAAATCACTTGAAGAAATAAAATAATTTCTCATTGCCAACAGATGGCAGCATGTTACTTACTTTGCAAAATAAAGGAGTTTAAAACCCAGGAAAGCCAAAGAGTAAGCCTTTTTGCTCTACCATAGAATAGCATGAGGGCTTGACATTTTCCTACACAAAACCACTTCATCTTTTCAGCTAAATATAAGCTGTTTGTAGACTTAAATAAGATTAAGGAGATCTTAAGAGTTCAAGCTGGAAAAAGCAGTAAAGCTAGTCAGGATCTAGTCTGAGCTGCAGAATCGTCTTATGGACAAGCAAGCACAGATGGAATATCATACCTAGATTTAACCTTGAAAACTGGAGCTATAGCCAACAGGACCTATACTTTTTACTTTGAGAGAAGGTATTTCAGGGGGAAAAAAAAGAGATAAAAGATCCAGAAAGAAAGAGCAAAAAATAAAGTAAAATCTTCCCATTCATTATTTCTAAATGGTGAAAGAAAAAGGGATGAAATATATATTTTTTTTCAATCACATTATCAGTCAAACCAAGACTATAAGAAAAACACATACCTTGACAGGACCATAAGCATGACCTTTGGAGCATGTTGCGTTGTGTTCTTTGATTTTTTAGGTTTTTTTAAGCTTTAATTGTTCTATGCTATATTGATTCCAAAGAATCAACAATAATAACAAAAAGAGAAAGAAATAAAGAAAAAAGAAAATTTACTTTTGATTTTGAAAACACCACTTTCCAGCCTGTGTTAGAAATATCTTTTCTTTCCTTTATGCTCTCATCTTCTTGGGGTGCTGACCTACTTTTTTGCTGTCTTTCTGTGTCAGCTAAGACAAAAAATTTCAGGGTGCTTGTTTGAGATACATCCTAGCAATGCTCAAAAACCAGAAGGAAGACACTAAGTGTTTCTGATTAAGTCCTTGCACTCATGCAGATTCTGAATATGTTCACTGAAGTCACTGTTAAGGCAATATGAATCCGAATTACTTATTGAGAACCACTGCTGGAGCAACAGGAAGAAAGATGACATTACAGCAGTTTGCATTCTATACAAAATGCTGATCAGTATGTGATGACAGGATAATATTTCATTGTTCCTTAACTAGGATATACAGTGGTATTTGAGGGTAAATGGGGGCTTAGTGTTTCGTTGCTATTGTTCATTGAAGTAAGGAACAAGCCTACAGATTTCATAAATCCACTTCTTACTTCTCAAATGTTATTAGAGACTGAGCAGAATAAATCCTGGTTTACACTGAAATAAGTGTTTCATTTCCCTTACTTTGAGTAGTTGTTCATCAAACCAGGGAACACAAGTCTGAAATATTCTAGCTGACTCAAGGATCAATGCCTACATGTCCAGGCCAAGGTGACACATTCATTGTTGCTAATTAGTCTTCATATTCAGTGTCATGCAAACATAGCCCTTTTGCATTTCAGTGATGGAGTTGAGAAATGCTAGCCTGCTCAGAGCTATTTTAGGCACAAGGAGTTGTGAGGATAATTCCTTATCATCATTCCTTTCACAGAGATGAAGGAAAAATAGTCTCATAGTCTTGGCAGGGGCAATTCCTGTTTCTTGAAAATGTAATAAACATGAAAACCAGCTAGGATACCTAGAATAACAAAACAAACAATAACAAAATCCGAAACCTTAAAACTAGCATCAACACTTGTCCAATTTCAGTTCCTCCATTTATCTGGGTATGCGTTCAAACATCTTCATTATAATTTACCGTAAGATATTGTATTATACAAAAATAAAAGTCTCATGAGGTTTAACTGTGAGAATTACCACAAAATTCTTTTTAATGGAAAATTTTGAAAGTGACTCACTAATTTATTTTCTAGTCCATTCTGATAGCAGTCTTTCATTCTGCTGTTTCCAAATGACACAGAATTGAAAAAATAAACACAATCAGTCAGCAGTAGAAATAGCAAAAAATTGTCTTATGAATTGTAATGTCCTTCTACAGCTAAATTAAACTGGACAGCAATTTTCTCCACCATATACTTCTCGTCTCCAGTAAGAGCCACAAATATAAGTGTGTATAAAGTCAGATTGTATATATTTGGTGTTTCTACGCCTTAAAATAGCTATCACCTGAATATATTTAGTATTCTTACACCTTGAAACAATTATCATCTCATAATCTCAGACTAAGCTAAGTTATGGCCTTTACACCAAGTTCTAAAACCCTCACAAATAGGATTTAATTTAAAATTGCTGACAAAACCAGAACAGGGAATCTACATTGCTGCGGATTTGAGTCATTGCATTAGTTGCTGATGAAATGTTCTCTTTTCTGAGTCGGACTTCAATGGGCTTGGATTCTCTGAATTTTGAATTAATAAAAAAACTAGGCACTATAACAGATAGGCACTGTGATTCAGAATATATAGATTATATTTATTTGGTTAAATAATTTGACAGATGGGACATCCACAACTACTCTGGGCTGCCTGTTCAAGTGCCTCACATTCATACACAACAGAGAGTTTAATGAGTTTAAGCACAACATATGAACTATGTATAAAATATAATAAATGTTCTGAAAGCTACCAGTCTGTGAGGGTTTTATAGTAGACAAAATTACAATGTCATTCCCATTCACTGAAATAAGTAGGGGAGGGGTGGGAAATATCTGTAAATGCCCAGGAAAACAAGGGTCTAACCTCTCTTTCCAGACCCTGTCTTCTTTAAACCTCACAGAAGTGCCTATCTGTATCAGATATTTATGACTCAGACCAACTTCTACAACTTAAGAGCAATGCGTAACAAAATAATCTCATGGAAATATAGCCAAGATATTTCTTTTTAAAACAAGAAACAGGACGGCAGAAGAAATCCTAGTTCTTGATTTAGGTGCTCCTACAGCCCACTGTATTGTTGCAGGTTGAAACCTGAGAGTCCAACTGTCCCTATTCAATATGCTCTGTATCAGTTGTATGAATCACTTCTATAGCCAGGCTCCTAACCTGAAGGTATTACAGCAGTATGCAGTATAGCTCCTAAAATATTCTGTTGGATACATCCTGGTGATTCTTCACATACCGCTATCTTTAACAGGCTGTAAGCTGGACAGAGTGAGTTGCAAGAAAAGCAAGAGGGAGTAGCCAAGTACCAGAAAGCATCATAGGCATAGACATGATATGGGAGGAGAAACTGAGACCAATCTTGATTAGCTCTACCTTCAGACTTGCAGACAGTGAATAAGAGAATACCTACTGGCTCTCTCCACTTTGAATAAGTAGGGACCTAATAAATGTTCTATGCAGTTGCCTTTGAAAGACAATTTCAGTCATTACTTTGTTGTCATTTGCTAAATACAAATAATTTTTTGCAGGATGTTTTTACTAGTAGGAAACTCATTTCTTATACAGCAGAAAAAATGTTCTTTTACTAGAATTCCATAATTTCTTAATGAAATTAATTCTTCAATTATATAAGTAATTTCCTCTTACAAATTATTTTTCCAGTAATATCCATATTTCTCTAACAGATGAAAATAATTATATTGGCTCTGCTGAATAACTTTAAGTCATGAAACTCCTTTACCTAAGCATATTTTTATGAAACAGCCAAATGAACACTGTCTTTGTAATGAAGATCTGCAATCTCAAATGCTTTATAGTATAAACACAAAATTCTACCATAGAGGTTAGATATAACAGCCAGGACTCTTTCAGGTAAATTGACTAGTAATTTTCCAACACACTAAATTGTAAACTACACAATAAGGAGTTTAAAGTTCTGAATTCACAAGAGTCTTTGTTCAGTGTTTCAGAAGCTAAATCCAGTATAATTTGCATTACTACAAAGGTGTTAATAAATATATACTGCTTCCAAAGGCTGAATATAAACTTAAATACATTGTGTATATGCACAGTTCTAAATCAGATTAATTTTTAAATGGAAATCATTAATTCAACCACTATATTATATTAATATGTCACATTGTCAAACCTGCTATACATTCACATCAAGGTGGACGGAGTTTGTTTTCATTATTCAATATACTTAGCCTCCAAAAATAAATGGAAAACAATAATGAGTCAGATTGATGTGAGCAGGTCAGTGCATAAAAAAGCCAGGCTTTTATTTATTTAGCAGTAAAATAAATTTTAAAATAAAATACTTTCCTAACAACACCCAGATGGTACTTTTATTCTTAAAATATCTCTCTGCCAAGCTTTCTTGTTGTGAAGCGTGTTGGTGAAAGCACCCTCTCACTTATGAACTAAACCTTTGTATTAGAGTTCTCTTGTGACAGAACCATGAAAGGACATAGCCTTTACCACCCTTTGCTGAAATGCTAACTTTAAGATGTTCCTCTATTAATTCTTTACAGTTTTATTTCTCCTTCTGTCTCTGTTTTAAGTCCCTTGGTGTTTGTCTTCTTTTACTTTATTCTCTCCCACCAGAGGGATGGTAGGATGGTATAGCATCTGTTGGTGGCTCTGCAGAGGTTGGACACCTTTTCTCTTGACTAAGCTGAATGTTGAGATATAAGATGTTCAGCATTTTTTAGTGAACTGCTCCAGAATTCATGTCTTTATGGCCCATTATATGCAGACTGTTGCAGATGCAGGAAGGGAAAGCAAGAAGCTGTTCTTCATAACACATTTGTACTTTGTCCTATCAAATGCAGATTTTTTCAGAGAAAATACCAGATTCTGCAAATCATCCAAGTGAACATTTTTTTCTGTCTGAAACTGTTCAATTTCAATATTTCCTTGTATCATCTCAAAGATGCTGATGTCACATGGAGCTAGTACATGCTACTTTGTACATGGAACTGTGCATCTACTACAGCTTCACTTTGTATCTTCCTAACTTTTCTCTATCAAATGTCTCACATTAGCTGCATGCATTTCTCACTGAAAGGAAATATCACTTGTCAGAGTGATCTGCAATTTGCTTATAACAGCAACACACTCAAAAAATTTTGTTATTATCTACTGTTCTGTCTTACAGCTCATTCAGCAAGTAGGCACTATTTTGAGAATGTCAACCCCATTGCTTGGTGAAATGCAACCATGCACTTAAGAGATTCTCTGAATAAATATAGGTTTAATTACACAGAGAAGGGTCTTACTGAATTGAGATGCTTGTCCTAAAACACAAACCTGTGTGACAGGTGATTAAAACCTGCCAATGCCCAGTACTTGCTGTGCCAAATCTGATAACAGCATTCTGTACCTGATATCTGTGTACGTGCTCTGGTTCCAAATGCAACTCTTCTAATACAAGTGCAACAACATATACTAGAGTTTCACTCTCAGTTATCTTGACAAAAAGGTAGAGAAAAATTCAGAAGGAAGAGCTATCCACCAAGCATCTTTATTTCTATGACTTTATGAATGCTATCTGTATAAAAATTAAACAGGGCAGCATCCTTGGCACTCACAATACTGCGTATTTTCAGTCAAAAAAGTAAAGTTTAAATTTTCCACTTCAAACCAAATGACGATACATGCTCACATTAATAGAGATCAAATAAAAAACAAGTTTCTATTGTAACAAGAAGGTATGGATCCTGTATGGTTGGCTGACAGACCAACTCCCTTTAGTAAGGAGCGATGCAGACAGTTAAACAGTAAAAGCCAGGGCAGTGAAGCTTCAGTGGAAGCTTACGAATGAAACCATGTGAGAGTAACCCCTAAATCCAGATTGGGATGCATCATGTGTCAGGCAAGGCTTATCCGGGTGCCTATCCCTCACTAGACGCAATCTGAGCTGCTGTTCTTTAAGCAAGAGATCAGCTCCAAATATCCCTCACTTTTAAAAGACAAGCAATTCTTGTTCTGGGATTCTTCAAATGATATCCCCAGGTTAGAGATATTCTGGAATATTTCCCCAGTGCTGCATCTTAAAAAAATAGGTGGTACCAATGAATGCTAGCAATGAATGTTAGCAGTGAATGAAATTACTAGCAATGAGTGAAGTTACTGCATATCAGTAATCATCTGGAAATTCATAATAGGCTTTATACAGAGCTTCTGTAACAGTGATTGGTGTGGCAGAAAACCAAAAGCCTCTCTGAGTTCAAATTGCTTGGATCAGGACGGTTGAATGTACAGATGAATAACCTATTAACAGAGCTTTGGAGAAAAACAGCTAGACACTTCCATCTTGAAATGGAGTGGAAACACAGTCATTCCCATAAAGTAAAAGAGAAAATGGAAGTTAGCAAAGGTGAAAGTGCTCTTTTATGTGCTTCTGAGCTGAGGTCTCTTCACTTGGATGAACTACTCTTCATCTGCATAGTATGCCTTTAGAGAGACCTGGCTAAAAAGGGCTGTGAGTATAGCCATGTAGATAAGTGTTGCTGGAATGAATATTAGTACCTGAGAACCTCATTTTTATTGTTAGTTCACTTTCCCAGGAATTACAATGTTTGGTTTCCGGGAGGAAAAATGCATTGCATAATCAAGAGGAATTGACACAGAAGTAGAGACACCAGAGAGTTAGAAATTAGCAGTATTTATGGAATACAGTACATGAGTAGGTTATGTATCACAGGTCTGAAGGATGCAGAAAGGTCCAAAGTTCTTTTGGATTATAAGTTTGGATGGCACAGATATAATATGAACATTCATAAGAAATGTCCTGCCTAGATCATCTGCCATGATGAGGTCATGGTGGAAAAATTCCAATACCTTAGGAAAGCCAGGATAAAATGACAGGAAAATCTTTCTTGCCTCCTAATGCCACTCATAATGACAATCATAACTCATAATGACAATAAATTAGCATGCTGACAGACTGATACTGACTTAATTTAAGGATGTTGAGATAGATAGATTATATTTCCCGCTCAGAAAATTCCTTTTATTTTTTGGTCAATGTAGTATTCCTGAGGATCTACTTCAGACAGAGAGAGGCTTTGATCTGAATCATAATACTCTGTCTCCAGCTGCCACCAAAGCTTACTGCTGGCCTTACAGGGAACAACAGAGATTTTTTTTCCCTAATCTGTAAATACTGAAAAACAAGCTAGACATGGACAGAGTTTCTAAATCAGCTGTTGCCATTTCAAAAGAGACACAAGAAAAGTCTTACAGTGACTTCTCATTTCAGTCTGTTGATAGTAAAATACCTGCTTTCTGTCCAATTTCCAGCTAGGTCTCAGAATGTAATTCTGACCTCTAACTGAAAAAAAAGTTAACAGATTTAAGCTAGTTATACTTCCCTTTGGGGTAGGGGAATTCTGTCACTATGTATGTTGCAGGGTGCCCAGATTTGGAGACGTATTTTATTGATATGATGAGATATGTGAAGAGGATTGTAACACTGTGGCTAAGCCTCTGGAAAGGTCAGAACCTTTAGCTTGCTTAATTCATCTCATTCACACCTGGCTCTGTGCCAGGTTCAGCTCAACACAAGTGCAGTTGCAGATGTGGTACTGGCTTACATGTACAGAGCAGAGGCAGCATCCACCAAAGAACTTGTTGTGCATGCTCACCCTGTGGAAGGGAGGAAAGAAGGGCGGAGCTGAAGCTGTAGTTCCTAATTCTTAGAGAAGTGCTGCAAAGGAAGGCAGCAGAAGAGCTCTTTTTTACTTCTAGTAAAGCACGACCATCAAGAAATCATCCTTCCTGGAAGAACCAGGAATAAGAGAATGAAAAACTAATGGGCTGACTCCATCACTCAGCAAAGGTCACTGTTCTGGAAGGTGGAATTTTGGGTCGTCTTATGGAGGCCATGTCTCCATATGAGTCATTGTAGTAATCTGTTTCCTGTGCCCATTACTCACCATCATTAGAGGCCACAGCTTCCCTTGTGCTCTTCCTGTCATTTCTGCCCCAACTAGGCATGCAAGTGCAGTAAAAAAAACATGGTTTAGGTCTGAAGACTGAAAGGTCTTTCTAGATTTGTGCTCAAGTAAAATCAGTTTATTCCCAGTCCACGTCTTCCGAACTGGTATTATATCTAAGTCAAATATTTTTCCCATGTGTTTACTCAGTGATAGACAGGAATTAAACAAGATAGTCTTCCAGATCCCACAAACATCATCAACACAATTGAATAGACAAGAGCTTCTTAAGCCAACCTATCATGAAATAATGGTTTACCATGTCAGGTAACAGGCTTACTCAAAAAAAGAGCACAACTTGTTTCCTATCACACAGGTCTTGCAGCTTCCTTTCTATTGACTAATAAATCCAGAATTTCACACAATGTAGTTCAGTTGACTACTCTTAAGGACAAATTGCTTACGTAGAACCGGTAGGATTATGGTTTTCAGTTTTGTGGCAAAACACAGGTCCTGAAAGATGTATCTGGAAATCACAATAGAAGATTTTTGTTCCTTTAAAATGCATTACATGCTTTATATTATGTGAATTGCAAAATTTTGAAATAGTTAACTGTCTGTTCCTTTCAAAGTTAGAAAATTTTCTTGTATCATGATCCCTGGAATAGTCAAACCTTCTCTATGTCAAAGACCTTAAAATCAACTAATTTTTTTAAAAGATTTATGACCGGTCACTGGTTCAAAAACAAATTCAGTTTGCAGCTGAATAATTTCTGTTCTTGCCTATCTGTGTGTACAGCTGAAATCCTCATAAGTAAGCCTTTTGAACATCCGAAAAAGCTTTTAACTGCTCCATGGCAAAGGACACTTCAAAATTAGTCCTCAGTAACTCAGCAATGCCTGGTCTGATGTCAGACACCAGTTAAAAGAGACCTTAATTTGTGACAATAATGATGTATATGAGATTTGCATTTTCAACTTCCTGAGGCCACTTTTTGACTTGTTAGCAAAGTTACAGACATATAATATGCCAAGAAAAATACAGTTCATTACATAAACCAGCAATATTTAGTTTTGTATAAAAGAATTTGTTGTATACTGAAAGACAGTCTTTGATACGTCTCTAATGCTAGTCTAATTATGTAGTGTAACAATATGGTTTGCTTTTTCTAATGACTATTTTTCCAACTTGGTTTACAAAATGTAACTGTGCATGTATTTTGATGCAAGGAAAAACCATTCTGATTTGACCTCTTACATAAATAGGTCTCAAGAACCTTCTTTTTCTAGCTACCTATTCAAGCTAAGGGTTAATAAAATTATTTTATACTGCTTGTAATTTTCTGTTAGAGAATTTTTGAGTTTGATATATGGTGATCTGTCTAGAGCAAAAGAAGTATCCTCCTTTACAAATGGAATAAAAAAATAAAATACATATAGGATTAAAACAATATTGTATCACAAGTCTGAGACAAAAATGAGAATGTTAAATTTCATTTCCAAATTGAAAGCTTTGCTTTTATGAGGAAATGTAGAGGGAGCACAGGTTGACATATAGCACAAATAATTTAGATTGAGCAGAGCATCATACTAATGCCACTACAGGATTTCCAGAACTAGACTCACTAGTTTTCAGTTGTCTCTAATATTTCAACAGATGGACATTTCTAATGTCTCAGTAAGACATCTACTATCAAATGTCATCGAGATTAAAATCTGCACTTTCTCACCAAAGCTCATCTCAAGCAAAGTCTGGATCTCTGTTAGCATAAAATTGTAACAGCAGCCTTGTGGGGTTGCTCATTCACTTTGGTGTTTCCTCTTGTAGTGTCCGACTGTCTTACATCTTATTGTAATTAGGCATCCCAAAGTCAGGGTTTAGCTGCCTGCATTTTATTTAAAAGCATTTGTAACATAGAATGTCTTGGTCAGGTAATGTAAGTGGAAGCATACATTTAGGTGAGGTCTAAAGCTTTCAGGAAAATCAGGTATATATGCAGAAAAGGTCTTGTTTCTAGCCGGAGTAATAAGTTGCACTAAAAAAAAAAAAAAAAAAAAAAAAAAAAAAAAAAAAAAAGATGAATTTAAACAGACACTTTCCTTGGTATATCCTCCTAGTTTTGTCAGTCCTAACACTGAGTGCAACAGGTGTCTTTCAGATCTGTCTCTGATAGTGCTCAGATGGCTTTTTTTGCCAAATTTCTAGAATTCACTTTTTGAACTATTTAAGAGTCTGGTAGGCCAAATATTTGTTTTAATTATACAGCCCGGAAAAAAGATATTTTTTTTTAACTGGAAACTTGATTTTTGAGCAAATGCACTCTAGTCCTTGTTTTCTGAGAATTTTTTCCTATTTGTTTTCTTCACCCCACTCAAGTTTTACAAATCCCTACCCTGTTCCTCACCTGAGTCACTTCATTTCTAAGCAGTAGAGTCCTGACATGGGACAAAAAGTGCAAAGTCCAGGGCAAAAGACAGGTGCTTTCCAAGTGAGTGCTCCCATAGGTATCAGCTGGAAACCCAGGTTTGCACCTAATCCCTAGAACCATGGGTTTTTCTGGCCAAGTCTTGTTTTCAGCATTTCTCAGTATCTCTAAGCCCAGTGCAGTCTCCTATGCAGAAGAATCTCTATGTGTTTTTTGCTTTTAGACATATCAGGCACAGTGCCACAGCCAGCACTGTAACAGCATTCAGCAGCACTCCAGGGTTACCTCCCTGTTCCTCTGTTGATTTCCAGCAGTTAAGCCTATACCTTCTACCAGTATTCCATTAAGAAAGGGAAATGGTTTTGTTGGAAGAAGAGATATTTCTGCTTTCCCACTGGCATCTTACTAAATGAAACATGAAACCAATACTGAAGTGATGAGGAATAGAGATTGTCAGAGTTTCAAGGGGCTGTTTTTTATTAAATGTAACCAAAAATATTTTAAAAGTCCAATTTCCATTTCAAATGTTTACATTTTGCATTGGATGAGCCTGATTTAGTGGAACAAACACAGTTTGTCTAACAGGATGTAGACTCTTACAAAGTGTTCTGGCAAAACAAACCCATTATCTGAGAACCATGGGGTCCATCTACTTTGTTAATCCCTCATTCTTTCATCTTCGACCAAAGACAATGACTCTGTCCCAGCAAACAGTCATTCAATGAGTCTTTTCTTTGGGAAAGAGGTTATCCAAAAGGAAAAAAACACCTTAATCCAAACCAAACATTCTTTCTCTATCAAGTTCCTTCCTGCCATCGGTGTCAATGTCTGTTTTCACTAAATAAAGATTAGGTATTACTTATATAGGCTAAATGCAGAATTGCAGAAACATTTTCAGTAAAGCCAGTGTATTTGACACCTCAGGAAAGAAACATGCTGCATCCCAATTCAGTACAACTCTTCCAACTGAATTGGAATTGAGCCAAGATGTGCTACATACCTGAGGGACTATCAAAACTTTTCAACTTGTACATAATATACATTTTGTGGATCAGCTTTTCATACAAGAAAAATATTTTCATATAAGAAAAATATTTACATTTTCCATATAAGAAAAATGACAAATATGGCACATGCTCTAGAGAATTTAGTGATCAGTACCAAAGCAACAAAGATTTGAAGATTAGGTGCTATGAGTCCAGGAAGAAACCAGTATATCTTTTTTGCCTTCTGTCTTGCATTCAGGACACCTACCAAGACTTTGGGGCCCAGTGAGAGGAAATGAGCTCCACGAGGTAGCTGATTGTAAGGATGGTGCATAAATGCCATTATAGCTTCATTGTAATAATAGGTTGTGATGACGTGATTATGATGCATTTCAGAAACTGTGTATTAGCAAATATAGGAGAATACTTTCTGTTGGAAAAGAAAGGTAGTCAATTACAGTTACAGAAATCCAACCATTACAGAAATTATTCTAGCTTAGGTGTTCCCGACTCAAAAATATAATTATTGTGTAATAGGCCAGAATCGGCCGCTATTCTGGAGTCAGAAAATTGGAGAGATCAGCACTGCTCTGATGCACTACTTTGCTGGGGTTCCTTTGCCATGTCTCTAGCCACCATCCTTACTGCAGTAAGCGCTAGCCCCTTGTCCCCTACTGCTTTTTTAAACAAAATACAACAGCCCCTCCCTTCCCTTCAGCAGCAGCCTGTCTGCCCCTTTACTCTTCATCCACAGAGGTCACTTGGCTCTGAAGCCATGTCATGCAGCATGCAGGGACAGAGCTGTGGCTGTTTCAGCTGTGGCCGAGCAGCAGTGCAGTCCCTTGCCAGCCATTCCTGCCTATGTTATCTGCTGGGAGTGGTAAGGGAGAGAAAATGCTCAGCAGGACACGAGGCCCATCTGCCATGTACCCTATAGATATACTCTAAAGGAATGTGTGAAAAACTGCAAACTGTGCATACAAACTAGAAGACTTCCTCCTAGGAAGCTCTCCATAGTTCAAAAATCCCTGTGATTTTGGGGTTTTGTTTATATTTTTTTTTATCCTGTCTCTTTGCAAGACAAAACCTGTAAAACTATAAGGACTTCACAAATAGATTAAAGTGCCCAGAAAACTTTGAAAGCAATTTGTCAGTGGTAACTGCGAAGCTCAGGAGTCTTCTTCATAATTTCTTTTTATACTGTAAATGAAATATAGTATCTTAGGTTTTATTGTCCATATACAAACAGAACTGTTACCATAGTTAAAACACTAGGACTTCTAAACCAACATCTCCTTGGAAAAATGTAAAGCCTATCATTCAGTGTCTCTTTATAAATGGTGCCAATATAATATGTATTTCTTCATTTTCACATAACCTCCCATACCTTTTTTGAATTAATCTTATATTTTCTCATTCTTTGTAAAGAGGAAGAAAATTTGGAAGGCATTACACATATCCAGAAGTATGGAGCCATGCTCCAATACTTAAAATTAGATTTATTAACATTTTATTTTGGGTGAATGTACATTAAAAATTAGTAGCAATTGGTTCTTCATGTCTGACCAATCACACAGAAGCATCATCTACAATTACAGTTATAAAGAAGTATGTGCAAAAGCAAGGAAGAAAACAGACAATAAAAAAATTCCCTGGGAAAAATTATGAAGTAAGTTCTTGAGCATCTCCAAAAATAAAATTTCTCTCTTTATTAAAAGATGATGACATGAATCATAGGCCTTTCACATTACTGTCCTTAAGAATGATAGAATAGAATCTTAGAATGGTTTGGGTTGGAAGGGACCTTGAAGATTCCAACACCCCTGCCATGGGCACGGGCACCTTCTATTCGACCAGGTTGCTCAAGGTTTGCAGTCCACGTGAGATATAATCCAAAAGGCTTGCATGCTCCATATATGTGATAAATACCACTTCCCCAGCAGCTACACACTGTGAACACCTGCTGGTAACCAACAAACGACACAACAACCTCCAGGTTCACTAGGCAGGCACCAACCTCTCCTATGGCTCAGAGCCATTCTTTATTCCCAACATAAATGACATTTTACTGGTTTTCAATTTTTCAGCACCACACAGACAGTCACCATCCTGCATAATCCAGTGCCCTCCACTACTTGTTGGTCTGTGCCAATGCCAGACCTACCATCCATCCAGAATTTTTCTGGTTTTCTACCTCTAAAATGTTCACCTCAGCTAATTAAGGATTTCATCAGTCTTTCAGTAGGGATTTATGAAGAAAATTTTTCAAAAGGCAAAATCTTAAGAATTTTTAAAAGCAATCCACCCTGACACTCACTCTAGTCCCTACTGCAGTCTGTGGTAAAACCTCCTTGAATGTTAATGTGCCCAGATTTCTCTTGTCACAATTTAAGGGGCATAAAAGAAAATATCAGGAAGGGTCTGAAGTGATCCACTGTTTCAGAAAACTGAAAAGTCCTCAGAGTGGCTGAGATAAGGGGTACTGGAACTGTTGCTCTCCCTAAATATGAGCCTGTCACTGCCTGCAACTGAGAATAACTACAAATAGTAACTTCTCCCATTAATTTTAGAGCAGCCTTGCACTGTTTTTACTTCTGTGAGAAACTGCCTAGTCAACAAAAGAGATTGTGACAGAAATCTCATGCTTAAAGAGATAATAGATGAGGTATTTAACATGCACAGCACTTGGGATCCAGTTAAATGAGGAATGTTGGCTGCAAATGCTCAAGGGGATCTATTAGCAACAATGTCCTGCAGTGAAAGTTACCCAGCAAGGTAACAAAATCATTTGTAATAAGGGTATTCCTCAGAAAAAATAAATCATTAATGTGTTCCTGCTGTGCTAGGAGTATTTATGACTTATGGAGAGACAGCAGCGGTAACTGGGCTGGAGGAGTAAAACAAGGAGTCCTTTTCACAAGATTGATGGTGTTATTTTATACCAACCAGGTATAGGGGGGAGTAAAACCAATATGTCTAATGACAGCTTACTAGTGAGGTTATTTATGCTGTGCCAGAAGATTTCAGATGCTGAACTTAAGCAGCCACCCACCAAGGAAGCATGGAGAAAGAACAATATGACTTGAGACTTAGTTCAGGTTCCAGGCTAAAAGACATTTATTGATTTTATATAAACAGTAAGATTTGATGGACGTTTGATCTTTGAATTTCTCTTAATCAATGTCTGATTATACTGTAAGATTAGAGTTCATCAGAGGCTTGGCACATGACCCAGAAATTTCAAAATTTTGAAAGGGTTCTACCTTAGTCACTACTCCACTGTACATGACAAAGGGTAAGAATTCAGTTCTAGATTCAAAAAATGTCAGTTTCAGATGGTTTTTACGTAATTTTCAGATCTTATTTCAGAAGTCTTTCTGGGTATGGTAGTCAAGTCCCTTGAAAATAAATGAGAGAATTTTTATCAACACTAATGAGCATTTAATTAGAACCTAAAAGGAAAGAAACTAACTGGATACATCAGCTTTTTCTCAAGTTATACTCTTTTGACAGTAAGAGTCTGTGTAATCTGTGACTTACTTTCTTCTAACATACTCAATTTTTCATTGGCTTACTGAGGGATGATGCCCTTTGATAGCAGAGAGTTAATGGATTTCCTGGCACATACAGACTTTTGAAAATTCTGACTATCTCCTTTGCAGAGAATTACTTAAACTTGTTAATGTTTACTGAATGCTTTTTGAATCCTCTGAAGGAAAGTTTTAGATAAGGCACTGTTGCTTTTTGTCTCTGATAGCTTAACTTGGGGTTTGCCTTGATGCTGAACAGAGCATTCAGGGGAAAGCTAGAAATCATCTGGGCTTTGGAAGATTCAATCTTACTTCTTATGCAAGAGAAGGAAAAAAACCTTCTCTACTTTTTTACTTCCCTGATGATATATGCAGTTATAAAGAGTTTCATTTGTAAATTCTAGGAAAACAAACAAAAATTTGACGTCTCTCACTAGTCCTTTGAAAATGGTCCTGGAAGGGAAGAAAAAATATTTTTGATTTATTCTAGAAGCTCAGAATTTACATGAACAGGAAATATATCCAATGATGGTCTATCACAAGCAACTACTGAAAGCCAGGAAATTGAATGTATGACTTTATGCTTTTCAACATGGGTTTTAGGAATTTAGCAAGAGTGACTCTCTTTATGAAAAACATGAAAATTTCTCTTTTTCAGTTCCTCTTGAGATTTGGATTTCCTTTTTGCCAATGCAGTAGTGTTGTGTTTTTCCTATTCCATTAATTCATCATTCATTCAGTCAGTCATATCAAAATAAATTAATACCTTTTTGAAAAATTATAAACAGAATGAAAAGACAGACACTTTCAACACATTCATTAACTACTTCAATAAGTCCATCTTATTCCTCTCCCAGGTTTTGCTTCTTGTGTACAGTAGGTTACCTATTGTCTTCACCCCTCAACCACTGCAAATGGATAAGGGATATTACTGAGTAAAAATACTAAGTAAAATATTTTTTTGCAGCACTAAAGCAGTATAACATAATTTCTAAGCCTTTCTGTTGCAAAAATATCCAAAATATCCAATATAGATTTCTGGTTTGCTTCGATTTCTCCTAAAAACACCCACAGTTATTTCTCATTTTCACAGAGTTACTTGTGTGTAAGTTTTTCTGCCCTTGAAACAACAGCTCTGGTATACTGATTTTGGTGGGGACGTGATCATTTTGAAAAGTTGCTTTGGAGTTTCTCTTCTATTTTCCTTCCTATGTATCTTATTATTATTAGTGGTGTAACAACCCAGTGTCTACTTATGAGCTCCTCCATACAGAAGAGTCCTGGACACACTGGAGCAACATGGAGATGATTAAGGGGCTGGAGCATCCAGTGAGAATCACAGAATCACTAGGTTGGAAGAGACCTTCAAGATCATTGAGTCCAACCCAAAGAGAAGAGGCTGAGAGCTGGGACTGTTTAGCCTGGAGAAGGAGCTCAGGCAGATCTTACCAGTGTGTAGAAGAGAGATTTCTTCTCCATGCATTTTCAGTGTTTCTTCCATCAGGGCTCCAGGGCTGCTTGTGGCAGTTAAAAAATTTTAGTGCAGTTCTGAAGTTTCTAGAACAGTGTCCCATTAACACTTTCTTCTATTTTTTGACTCTGTTTAGTCACTCTTCCACTCTGAAAAGTCCAAGACTCTGCATCAGGATAGTAACATTGAAAAATGCAATATACTCATTTAGTCACAAACCCTTTCTCCATGGGACAGTGTGCTTAGGAATGCCTCTAAGCTGTGCCTCTAATGTTCTGCAAATTCCACACTAAGAGACGAAGTGGAGATGAATGTAATTGGACCTTAAAGACTGGGGGGAAAAAAAGCAAGCCAGCAAGCAGGCAAGTAAGCTTTTATTGTTTTACAGGAACCTGTTATCAGATGAAAACCTGTAGGCCAAGTGCCTTCTTTTGTATGACTCTTTTAGCAAACCATTGCTGTATTTGCANCTTACGGGTCTGGGTGGTATTTTGTAATTCGATAGAAAAGTCCGCATTGTGGGCCACAGGTGGTTGGTTATTGGGTTAAAAGTAACAATGATATAGGTGTCATTTCTTAATTGGACAGTTTATCCTTAAAAGGCCTAGTAGAGAGAGATGTGGCTCCATTTTTAGTTTGTTACCTAGAAGTGCTGTAGGACTCATAGTTTTTGAGACTGTAATATAGATANGCTCAGGCAGATCTTACCAGTGTGTAGAAGAGAGATTTCTTCTCCATGCATTTTCAGTGTTTCTTCCATCAGGGCTCCAGGGCTGCTTGTGGCAGTTAAAAAATTTTAGTGCAGTTCTGAAGTTTCTAGAACAGTGTCCCATTAACACTTTCTTCTATTTTTTGACTCTGTTTAGTCACTCTTCCACTCTGAAAAGTCCAAGACTCTGCATCAGGATAGTAACATTGAAAAATGCAATATACTCATTTAGTCACAAACCCTTTCTCCATGGGACAGTGTGCTTAGGAATGCCTCTAAGCTGTGCCTCTAATGTTCTGCAAATTCCACACTAAGAGACGAAGTGGAGATGAATGTAATTGGACCTTAAAGACTGGGGGGAAAAAAAGCAAGCCAGCAAGCAGGCAAGTAAGCTTTTATTGTTTTACAGGAACCTGTTATCAGATGAAAACCTGTAGGCCAAGTGCCTTCTTTTGTATGACTCTTTTAGCAAACCATTGCTGTATTTGCAATCATATTTCAAGAGACTTTTTCTGTTTTATGAATGCATGTTCAGGGAATTATATGGGAAATCTGTTCAGAAGCAATTGCAGAACTAAGTACTTAATGATAAAGTTGGAACACAGCTATCAAAAATAATTACAATTATATACAGAGATGAGACTGAATTCTGCACTGCCTTCTACTGTGCAAGGCATAAACCAGACAGCAAAATAATTGGCATCTCAGAACCTACCCAAGTTACCTACTTGTTGGAACCCTGGTCACTGAAAATTTTAGGCTTTCTGTGCTGACAGGCACTAATCCCCAAGAAAACACTGCTTTTTACCTGAGGCCGTGGAGAAGGCTTCNATCTTGCCCATTTAATTCTGGCTCTGGAAAAAGAAGATAAAACGTAATACCTACTATTCATTTTTCATCTGCTTTTGGTTTAATTTCTTAATATTTCTGATGGGAGAGTTGTCTGATAATATGCTGAAGAAGTAACTAATGATCTATCCTGGAACAGTTATAAAGGAAATTACAGTTCTACATGGACAATTTGGCAACAAACATTGTTTATGAATGTTTTAAAATGGCATCACAGGTACTACTGGAGGAACAAGAACAAGAAGAAAAGTGCAGAATGAAAAGTCCAAAAAAAGACAACTGAAAACATCTGTGGAAACAAATACCATCTCTACAAATAATATTTTTAATGTCATTTTCCAGTTCTTTCAATGTACAGAACTATCTGCTTGAGGCAGTGCAGAAGGGTGAAAATGAATATATCCTCAGCATGCCAGCTGTTGCTCTGCAGATAGATAGGCTATTTTATGCCAGCCAACATTTAGGTTTATAAGAAACCTCTGCACATGATTTTGGAATAGTTGACTCAATGGGATTCCATTGCCAGGAGCAACAAGATCAAATATACTATCTCAGATTACAATTACCAATTCAGTGCACAAGCAGGAATTAAATTTACAGTCAAGAACATCAGGATGCAGAGGCAATAATCCCACCCTACTGTTTTTTCTTAAGCAAACATAAATGGGTAGATATTCATTAAACTGTTTGGAAAGTGGTAACCTGCCAGCTCCACTGACCGCACTTGATTTGGGTGGGTGGGCACCTCGGTGAGAAATTTGATTAGTAGGAGATAGCACAAAAGCCTCAGTGAAATGTTTTGTGAAAAGAGACAGCCCTGCTGTGCAATATTGTTGTATCTCAGCCATGCCCTGCTGGGATAACAGATAAAGCAGGAATAGTTATAGCTATAAAAATTTACCATATGACTGCAATGCAGCAAAAGGATTAAACTTCTGTTAGTGGCAGCACTCAACTTTAATTGTATCAACATCACCAGAAGGGGAAATTCTGCTGAACAGAGAAAAAAAGCCATAATTTTCACAGTTTTCAGTGCTGCTACCAAATACACAGCCCAACTCTGGCATAACCAAGTTCTTGGCCATTTTCACTTTTTATGTCTGAGAAAATATTTATTGCACATTCAAATCCTTATGTGATTGGTATGACAAAATTCAGACTGTAAAGGAGTATAAACATTGGAATACACACACTAGCATGTTGATGTAAAACTGTCTTAGGTACTTTCATCTGCATTGTGCCTTTTTCCTAAAATAGGGTATATTATGGCGAAAAAGAACCATTTTAACTCATTGTGCCAAGTACATTGGCTCAGTTTCTTTGAACAAAGCCACTTGTTCTCCTGCACTGTCAAACCTTTGGGCTTTTGATGCACATTTAAAAGTTTTTTTGAAGAAAACAATACTGAAGTGCCTTTATGAATAGCTATTTTTAAAGCTCCGAACGTTCCTTCTGCTACTGCTCATATGCCACTAACAAAGACAAAGGAATAACCAAGAAAGACAGTATCTTAAGCTCCTATGCAAAATTTTACCTGTGGACACTCAGCATTCTGGGAATATGAGTAACTCAGTGGCGTTGCCTGAGTTTCCTTCCTTCTTTAATTGGTAATGTATTGTGACATTTACTCTCAAATTAGATCCAGTCTAGATGGGAGCAATTTTATAGTCATTACTTTGTTAGGTTCACTCTGAGCGAACCTGAGATTGAGTGAACACTACTTTATTACTGAAATCCAAAGTGCTGCATCAAGGCAAAAACTACAGCAGGCAGAAAATACTCTTAGACATGTCCATACTTCAGTAGAGAAAAAAGGATATTTATCATTCATTGAAGTGCTGGTTCTTTAGTTGCCTCAGGTTGCTTGAGAAAAACTGCTGACACAATCCTTGCTGCCTGTGTTCAGACACCTTCTTGTTCTTATTGTTTTTGGAAATGTTTGCTTCACCATCTTCCCAAGGTTCAAGATGAGGCTGATCAGCCTACAGCTTCTGGATCCTCCTTTCTGTACATCTTGGAGACAGGGAAGATATTTGATTTCTTCCCAACCTCAGGAGCCTCGCCTGAGGGCTATGACATTTCAAAGATAATTGAGACACTGGCCAGCTCCCTCAGCACATCTGGCTGTTTTGCACACAGTCCCAAAAATTTATGTCCAGTTTGTTTAGATGTTCCGTAACCTAATCTTCCCTTTAACAAAGAGAGTTCATTTGGAATGATTCAAATGGCTTTATTTGTTAAATTTCAAAAATTCAGCATCTTCATACTTTCTTCATTTATTTCTGAGCCTTACACTAGGTCGAGTAAAGCATTATCAGTTGTTGCAAAGCAATCTTACTAACGTTTCTACAAAAATATTAAAAATTTCAAACATGGCGGTTGCATTGCTACTGGAACAAAAGCATTAAACCTGTTGATCTATAGTCCTTTTCCTTCAGCTGTGATTTCATATTGGACATATTCTCTGTACAGTAAATAGTAAGACTACTTCTCCAACTTGTGAAAATGTATCTAAGTAAAAATAAAATGTATTTAACAAGATATTGCCAGTCTAATAGGGCACAATAGTGACTTAAAATTTTGAAAAACATTGCTATGTGTAAAAGCAATAAATAAGTTTCATGTATGAGACCTTGTGTCTATGGAAAAATTCATATCTTTCAATGAACACAAGGAATTGCTTATGGTTTTCTGTGAGCTAAATTTAAAAGTGTAAGTTCATTTTAGTTTTAACAATGTGTATAAATTTGATTTCTCTTAAATCTTGAAAAACAGCTGTAACTGTCTAGGCAGATTTCATGAAAGAAAATGAGGTACTGGAATATACCTGCAAAGTGTTTGTACTTAAATAAACTGTTTATAAATCTCTAGGTAAGTTTTACAGGTCCTCACCAATATATGTGCATAGAACATATTGTTTTACCTTCTCATGAATTTTTTGTAACTGTAGTCCATGGGATCTAGAGGGGTCAAGGGATTAACAGATAGCAGCAAAACTATTTAGAAAACCATTTCTCAGCTGCTTGGGAGCAGCACGTTTTGTCAGCAGCTCAGCACAAAGACGTGCTTACTGACCTTGGCTGTGTTCATCTTGCACTCTGCAGCACAACCATTTGGCACTGTGGCTGTGAATGGAGATGTCCCGCACCACAACTCCGTAGGACTCAGAGGGCTACATGCGTGTGTGCATGCTCATTGTTATTTCAGTGCTGGCTGAAGCAGTTTTCAGTAAAAAAAAGAGTTCCATAGAAGCTTACTGAATAAACATTCAAGAAAACTTAGATGAGATAGCTGTAAGCCACTGAGACTCATTTGCACCAGAAAATAAAAACATCTGTTTATTTCTTTAAAAGCTCTGCTCTCGCAGGTTTCTCAAGCATATGCACCAGAAAAACATAACAAAACAATAGAAACTAAAAAAAACCCTGGATATCTGCTATTTCTCATAGCAGTACATAATGAAATAAAAGCTACATTTTTGTTATTTGTAAGATAGCATTTTATTCCCTTTAAAATGTTTTTCTGTTGCGTATATTTTTCTGTAAAAAATGTAGAAGATAAAAAAACCTTTGTCAGGAAGGTTAGTTGTCTGTAAAAGTATTTGCAAACAAAATATCAAGAGGACAATTGTGTCATGTTTTCTCAAGTATGTAGAGTGCTTTAGGCTGGAATTCCACAAAAATGTAAGAAAAACCATTTTGATTACAAACATTCCAATTCATGTAAATCACGTATACAGAGCTGCAGCAACATCTAGCAAAGAAAAATTTCTTTCTCCCTTTTATACACTATCTCCCAGAGAATCTCCAAGCTCTTTAAGAGCTGCCACAAACAGCAGCATGAACACATTTCACACGCCTCAGTATTTAGATTATTTCACTGTAAACAACTATGGAGTAAAGTATTACCATCATTTAAGAAATGGGATATTTGAAAGAATCTTACAAACTAAAAATAATATTAAACAAAAACCTTGCATGAAATATGTAAGACTTTTTTTTTATCTTGTGACTTAGTTTAAAGACAAGTTTTTCAGACAAGACTTCTTTTATTATATGTATAGGAATCACTCTAATTTTGTGTGACTTTCTAAACTAGATCTAAGTGACAGCAGTGTCTAAACATGGAGGTAATGCCATACAGTGATTTCCTTTTCCTAGAAAGCAAAACTATGGTTACTGTAATTGGAAATTTCCTTAATAAAATTCTGACTACTTGGTAGATGTGAAAACTATTCCTTCAATATTATAGTAGTTTTTTGGGAATTTTTGGGGGCTTTTGGGGTGGTTTTTTTGTTTGGTTGTTTTTTTGTTTGTTTGTTTTGTTGTTGTTTGGTTGTTTTTTGTTGAGTTTTTTGTTTGTTGTTTTTTTTGCATAGATATCAGTATTTAACTACTTGAGAACCTTATTCTTAAAAAAATAAAATCACATTCTCTGACAACTTTTCACATATCTCAAAAGTTCCTTCTAAGTAGGACTAAGTAGAAATTCAGGAAGCATGAAGAATGCTGTGAGGATTTGGAGCACAAGTAGCTTTTTGTGAAGGATGCAATTTATAAAACAACTTTAATGATGATCTTTAGACAGTAATGATGGTTTTGAAACTGGCTTGTTTTCTTAACCAATTCAAAGGCAGAATGTTGCTCCAGGGTACATGTTTTCCTGACCGTCTCTTTTTTTGGCCATGAGAGTACAATCAGATTAAAGGGCAGGTTTTTTCCAGGACTGATTAAAAACATTGTGCTGATGGAGTATTGTAACACAGGGCCCAAAATATGAGCAAACCTGCTTGCTGAATGAAGCAATGTGTTACTTCACAGCTTATCTTGCCATTCAGCTCTTATTACTCAAAACGAAGTCCGTCTCCTAGTCACTGCTTGTCGTTATGACAATGCCAGCAGCAACTGAATTTACTGGGGAGAAAATTTTGTTCAGCCTCTGGCGCCCTTGTAAACAGATTCTATATGTTTTAGTGATCCTTGCCTCTTCATTTTATGGGGTCCTTTAAAAAGAAAACTTTTCTTCGGTTGTGCTATTCAAGGACATGATAGGCTTAATTTGAATTTTGCAGCAAATATAACCTTAGAAATATCAGTGTCAAGTCTTTAATCTGTTTCATGAACCTAAGAATATCTTTTACCTATATCTGTATATATGAGACAAAAGCACACACACAGATCTAAGAAAAGACAAAGTTGTACAAAACACTCTTCACCTATCTTATACATGCAAAAAAAAATAGCTTAGAAGTGAAACTGAAAATAGCTGAAGGGCTAGAAACAATTTTAACATTTTCTGTAGTCTCTCTCAGCCAAACTTCCCTGGTTTTGAGTTCTGTGACAAAATAAAATATCTTTATGGAAACTCAATTTGTACCTTTGTAGATAGCTGTATACTTCTCTCTTCTGGTTTTACTCCTGACCTCAGCTTTGGATATACATATTTCAATTCCACTTGGTCATCTTAAACATGCATCTGTTGTCATATTCATTAGTAATGAATGCCTATTCTCACATACATTTCTTTTTGAAAATGAGCTCCATTAATTGTTGCTCTGTGTGATTCATGAGGAGGGGCATAATATGTAATGTCTCCTTTGTTAGAACTGTTATTGCCTTTCATATCCAGAAATGGATGGGAGGGGAAAAGTCAGACCACAGCACATCACTGCATGTGCCTTCTTATCTGGTGTGGGTGGAATGGCAGTAGGCTCAGAATTTTATTGGCCATAAAGCCAGATTCTGAGAGAATGACATTAAAGTCCAGTGATATAAAATTCCAGTGAGGAAGAGACAATTATGTTGTATTCATTCTAAGGTTTCCCAAAATACCAAAATGGACAGGTCTGTAATTATGCTGTAATTAGGTCCCCAACTGTGCCTGTTTTCAACTCTGTCCATTTTGTACCAGGAGGTCTGTGAATGCATGGAGCAAGAAAAATCTAGTCCAAATTAGAGCAGGTTGGCAAAACTTGCAACAAAACAGTTTTCCCTGAATGAAAAATACCTTAATTCCCGTGAAATTCCAGCGAAGCAATAATCTGGTTTTTTTTGGTCAGGTAGGCTGCTTAGGAGACCAGGTCTCCTAAGTCTGTCCTTGCCAACAGCTTCATCTTGATTTATTCTGAGGCAATGAATCCCAAACAATTAAACAGTGAAACTAGAAGTACAGAACTCTTTTAGCTAAGTGTAGAGGGTTGGCTCCAGATGGCAGATAAGCCCCTCCCTAGTAGGATGAGGGAGAGAATGGAAAACAGAAGTAAGAAAACTCGACAGTAGAGATAGATTAATAGGGGAAGGGGGAAGAGAGGGGAAAAAAAGCAAGTGATAGAAAAGCAATTACTTACTACCAGCTGACTGATGCTCAGTCTCTGAGCAAAGGCTACTTTGGAAAAATTCCCACCAAGTTTTATTGCTGAATATGACATTATATGCACTCTCTGGCCAGATGGGAAGAGCTATCCCAGCTGTGTTCCCTCACAACCTTTTGCCCATCCCCAGCCTACTGGCCTTTGGTGGCATAGCTGGAGAGAGAGCCTTGACACTGTGCAAATGCTGCTCAACAGCAGCCAAAACATTGATCTGCCAACAGCACTGTTTTGGTCACAAATCTAAAACACAGCTCCATATGGGCTGCTATAAAGAAAATTAACTCCACCCAATGAGACCTTGTACATTAAGATTTTTAATAAGTGTTTGGCCTTGAATTCCACAAAACCAATGCCATTTCAATTATAACTATTTTCTAAGGGAGACAGAGTGTTTCTGCTAACACACTGAATTCCTAGGAAATTACTAGGATGTTTCATAAAAACCCTCTTGCTAATCTGCCCAGTTTTCACAAGGAAATGGTGATTGCTTGAAAACAGTGATGGCTTCATATTTACAAATGACTTTTTTCTTAGTTGTAACCTCTCCTTCTCATGCATGTTTGCCAAAGACGAGAGAAGTAAGGAAAACATTCCTGTATTTACAGCTTTTACATTTAGATGTTGTATGCTATTTGCTATTTTCTGCCTACCCTGTGGGCTGCAGAGGCACAGCTGCTTCACCATGGTCTCATCACAGCCTGCAGAGGAATGTCAGCTCCAATGCCTGGAGTGCCTCCTACCCCTCCTTCTGCACTGACCTCGGTATGTGTATGTTGTTTCCCTCGCATGTCCTCACCTCCCCTTCTCTGGCTAGCAAAAACTTTACCCGCTTTGTTTTGATTTTTTTCTTAAATATGTTATCCCAGAGGTATTACCAACATCTTTAATTGGCCCAGTTTTGGCCAGCAGCATGTCCATCTCCAGAGCCATCTGGGATTGGCTCTGCAGGACATGGTGGAAGCTTCTGTCATCTTCTCACAGAAGCTACCTCTGTGGTCCAACCTGGTACCAAAAACCAGGCCATGCAAAACCAGCACACATATTCAGTGTGTACCTCCATAACTTGGTAGTGTAGAATGGGAAGGAATACAGCATGAGTCATTTCTGCAAAAGTCAGCATGAGGCTTTTGTATTGTGGTTTAATAGGACTTAAGTGATGCAGTGTCTTTGTACTGGGTTTCATACAGTCAGGATTGTGGGTCAGACTCTTAAAATTATGAATCTCTAGCTAAATATAAATACCTAGCTCTTCACTGAAAGTCAAACAGCTTCTGGAGACTTTAGCATCTTACTTATTTTTGTATGTCTTAAATCTCTGGTATCATGTGGCTTTCACATTTGGAGTGTTAAGATTATTATTTTCTTATCTTAAAGCTGAATTAATCCCACCTGAAATCTGGTGAAGGCAGTGGTTGCTATCTAATTTGTAGTTAATTCTCCTGTAGAGTCAGTCCTTAAGGGATCTTTTACTTTCCTGAATTAAGGCTATTGCAGTATGCACCTTCTATGTACTAGTAACATTTTCCATACGAAAAACATTTGATGGTTTGTGTTAATAAAGACTATTTTGTTAGAGAAATAAAGTTTACAAATTTGTCTCAAAAGTGTCACAAATAAAGCCTTCAGATAAAAGGTTCTGTGTCAGCTACAGATGCATTGCTAGGTGAGCAGCCAGTGACATGGGAAGAACCGGTGGGTGGTAAAGTTAGTTTGCTGCCTCACATACCAGCTCAGCCTTTAATTCTCTTTATAATTATATAAGAGAACACATTATACAAGCAATCAGGCTCAGGCGAAGTTCTCTTATTTATTATCTGAATAAAGTACATTGACATTAAATAACTATCATGAAGAACTAAGTCATTGTCTCCCACAGGAGAGCTGTTCTTTTATCTTGTCTCAGAGATTGATCATTTCAGAGCCCACAGGCAGGTCTCATCTTCTTTACCATGTTTTTCCATTTACATATGCTAATGGCTACTCTGTAGATGGTGCCACTTTCCTAAAGCAATTCTTACAGAAAATTAAATTTCTCAGAATTGATTGATGATACAGTTAAAAGTGTAACTTTATTAAAAAGCTTAATTACTAATATGTGAGCTAACCTTGACAGAAAAAGTATCACATAAGGAGTAGACTTAAACAAGTGCTATCACAAAAAATAAGCAATATAATACATTTATTTTGATCCCTCAGATCCCATACCTGATGACCAAAACAGCTATTCTGCTACTGTAAAGATTATCAGTTATGCTCCTCAAGGAAATAAAATTAATCCTTGATTCTTGTAAGTGGAACTTGCCTACTTCAAGTTTTATAGGAATATTTTAAGCTTTCTAGGGTAGTAGTCATAGATGCCAGTACAGTTTATGTTGTTGAATGAGGAGGAAAGAAACATATTATGCAGAAATTCCTCCTTCACTACTGTGTAATTTAATGTCATGTTTATTTTCTGTGGAATGTGCTGTGCATTAGGCTTTAAATTTCTCATATACACATCAAAGAGGAGGGAAAGAAAAAAGTAGTGTCTGTGTGTACAGCTAAATCTTTTACTGACACTTGTATGGCACATGCATAATTTTCAGAATCCAAAGAACCTACTGACATGGAGAATATAAAGTGGCACTACACCTCTTCCATCTGTGATGATTTGCTGTCTACAGTTCCTATGTTCAAAACTCTCAAGTTGCCCAGCTCTACAATTGCGCAGGGTTCAATAACAGATTCAGCAATGTTTCCCTCTTGACTTTGCTAAATGCCAGCTCAGTGACAAACCACAATCATATTTTATTTACGTTCAAGAGCTGAGGTTGAATTTAGAAGCAAGATACCACATTACAAGAGATGGGGAAGAGGCTGTCCTTAGGAACCACTAGATAACATTGTTTAAGAAGTCTGCAGTAGCTAGAAGGAAGAGAGGACAGGTTTTAACTTACGTCTAGGGCTTCTACCAATCTAACACTACATCTATATGTAAATGAGATAAATATATTTGAATTAATAAGTCCTGAAATGGAATCTCTCAGACAAGATACTTTATCAGTCTGGTCTTCATGTTCCAAAGGAACATGTCAGTAGGTTTTAATCTTAGAATTATAGAATTGTGGAATGGCCGGGGTTGGAAGTGACCTTACAGATCATCTAGTTCTAACCCCCATGCCATGTACAAGGAGATGAAGATTGGACTGTTTCCATGGCCCTTCATCTGTTCTATGATAAGACTGGACAATACTTTCCAGAGCTATCCATGTAACCTTTTTTTTGTTATTCTTAAAGGCTACACAAAGGAAAAAATCCCAGCAATGTTCTTATAGAAGATTATCTTAAAGATCTTAGCAGAGAATTCACAGTATCAGGTCATGAATGCAAAAAGCCACTCCATATATATTAAAATTTATTGTGTGTTGTGTGACTTGCATTGAACACAAAAGTATGGCATCATGCAGTAAAAATTGTGCATAGTTGCTTTAGGCAGATTTACAGTTAAACCATAGGACAAAACAATAAACCTGTTATATCCACCAATATCATTTGGTATGTTTTATATGTGAAAGGTACATATGTGTGCATTTACACAGACACACACAAGTATATTCTTTATATGAAGTTATAAATGTATGCACACACATGGTAAGTTATGATGAACTGCTTCAGACCAGCATTGAATGGAGGCAGAGATGTAGAGATGGAATTTAAGATGAGAAGAAAAAAAGGAAAAGGAATATTTGGTGGGTTTAGCTGTTTTCTAATTTGTAAACTAAATCCTTGTCAATGGTCTAGAATACTGAAAATTGCCTGGAGCTTTGCTAGGCAGAACAGAATACAAGGAAGCTGTAGTTTATGGATAGTTTACAGAGCTGGACAGAAAACGAAATGTTTTAAAATTTCCACAAAATGGGGGGAAATGTTCTAAGGAATATTTGGCAATTCCTTTCTCTGCTTGCTTTTTTTGCCCAGCAAACTTATTCTTGTCATTACCATGTCTACATATGTAACTGCATGAGTACACACATACACACCAAGGAGATTAGATAACTCAAACAAGATGATAAATCCCAGATACAAGCCGTGGATGTTCTCCATTTATACATAAAAGACAACCCCTTGGGGAATCTAGCCACTCTTCAACTGCAAAACATTTAATGGTGCCGAGAGGATGTGGATCTTGATCCAGCAGACACTTAAACATGTGCTGCAGTGTAAGCTGTTAAATAGTCTGAAGAAGTCAAGTGTGTAAAGCTAAGTACATAATTTAGTTGCAAATTGAAGGTTTTAAAGCACAGCAGAATGTATTGTTTTTAAAACTTCTAATTTTTTTTTTCTTAGCAATACCATACAAAGCAGGAAGAGATAATCACAGCTTGAAAATCTTTTAGTAGAATTCTTGTAAAACTGAAGATTACAGTCAGAAGGGGCAACTGTCATGACCTTTATGCTCACAGATGCTGAAAAGATGCTGGTGGTCTGGGGATTATCTTCAAATACACAATGCTAAGACTCCAGTTGAACAGCAGGATGTCTGTTCTTAGCATTGCAGCAAGTCAGGAAACAAGGAGGTAAGAACATCACAGAGTCACAGATCTGTAGAAGGGGAATTCCTAGTTTTGCAAATCAGCAAATGTAAAAGCTCTAGATTAAGTCTGTGTCATCAAAGAGGAAAGATGTGAGTACTGTCTGACTGATTAGATTGCTTTTGCAGAGAGGGTTTAAAGACTGAATGTTTTAACTTCATTAAACATGCCATTAATGGGTTGTGAACTTTAAAATGACCCTTCATCCTCAAAATACAGATGAGCTGGCTTCTACATATGCAGCAGTATTCTGAAAAGAGAAGCCAAGAGGTTTATTAAGGACTGGGTGGGAAAGAAATGCTACAGAAAACATTTGCTTAAAAATATGTTCTTAGTTCTAAGACTGTTACTCTATGCAAGGCAAATAGCAATCTTTTAGCATCCACTACATTATATTTCTTCTTCTTGACTGACAGACTCTTTTTCTATGTACAAGTAGAGAAAAATGAACACATTTTAAACCCTGTTCCTTTGTAATGTATGTAAGCCTAGAAGAGGCTTTCCTGAATGGAAAGAAATATTTCATTGTATTAATTGCTTTTACTTCTAAACATCTTCACTTCTGAGTGATAATCATGTTAGGCTAGTAACTAAACAAATCGCATTTGCTTTACGACAGTTAAAGATCAGCATTGACCAGGGTAATTATTCTTTTCCTTGGAATGGCATCAGCTTGGAATAGTCCTGCTGGGACACAGTAGATGTGTTTGAGATACATTTTATCTATCAACCAGTATGTGAAGCTTTAAACTGTGATATTTTACATTTTCACAAGGGACTCATAAGCATTAATTTCCATCACATTTCAGGGCAGGTTACAAAACAAATTTTTAACAGGTGTTTGAGGGCTGTTGAAGCTATGGGAACTTTTATTATCCAGTGCTTTTCATTACCTTGTTTTTTGTTTTTATATTTGCGGGTTGTATTTTAAATTCACGACAGTGGATTCTGTGAAAGCATTATATGCAGTGGAGAGCTAAAAACACAGAAGCAAGACTGGGAGAAAACCCACTTAATGCAAATTCTTTTCCTAATAACTGGAACTGCATAAAAATGAGATAAAGCCAACAGCCAAATTTTATCAACACAAAGTCATGTAGTTCCATGGGGCCCAGCGTAACAGGGACTATTACTACAACCAATATTTTCCATTCTTTTCAGCCTTTCTCCCTCAACTTGCAATCAGACATTGATGCAGTTTAACAGTATAATTTGGCTTTGATTTTAAAGGTTTTTTTTCTGGTATCTTTTATGTTGATTTCATGTGACAGTTTCAGCAATGACATGCTGAAAGTATTCTCCAAGCCCCTTGGTGGTCTCTGAGCCATACAGAAAAGGAATTGAAAACTGAACAGTATAATAGAGCAATAGGCCTAACAGGAGATTATTACTAATAAGGATCATTTATTTAATTTTATATTTCCATATCTCAGGCCTACAAAGATGAAGACTTAGACTACCAATAGCAGTAGGATGCTACAATAACAGTAATTGTGTTGCTCCTTAAAGCATTGCAGCTCCAAGCTCTTCCAGGTGATGAATTTTACTTAACTTTAAACTGAGATATGACAGGAAATAGGTCTGTTTTTTAGCAGCACTAGCCTTCCCACTGCTAACAGTGGCTTTGCTCTAGTCACCTATCAAAACCTTCAGGTATCTGTCAAAATCACATTTCCTCATTAGAAAGAGCACAAGCTGCGGACATCTGAATATTTTCAGTTGAAGTTTGAAGGAGTTTTGTATGATACTATTTGTATGATCCATTGTTATTAGTAATTATGCAACACCTATGAACTCAGGTTAAGAATATTATCATTTTTACAGCAAGAGAGATAAGTTGCTCCAACAGATTGGAACACATCTTTGGTTAAGGAACACAAAATTCATTCTTAACTCAGCTGCTTATGTGTTCTCTCAAACACAAACACTCTACCAAATGTAATGTCAACCATGATCTCCCTTTGTCAGGACCACAGATGTAACCATAGCAGCTCTGAAGCCAGACAGGTATGGTACAGAAAGGATGCACTTTTAACTGGACAAAAACCCCAAGAAGTTATGTTATGGGAGTAGGGTTTGGGGAACTATTAAGGCAAAGACAAATGTCTACACATAGGTTTTGCAGAAGACACAATTTGGGGGAAGCAAATTCACTACAGCCTTGTGCTAGCTGGAGAAATGAAGTAGCTGATTTGTTGGGCTTTCTAAGTAGTGGTAATATCTCAGCCTAGACTTTATTGATGAAGTTATTGTTTTATTCATTCTTGTCCTGTGTAGTCATTGGAACAAAACTTGTATCATAAATAAAAAAAAGAAGCCATAAGGATTTATTTGTTCCCCCACTGACCATCTGGCTTTCATTCTCAGATCTGCTCATGATCTATTGCTAAAATGACAAAACTGAGATGATTAACAATATTTAATGTCAGAATACAGAAGTTAATTTTTTTATCCTTACTCAAAACTCTGTCTCCATAAGCCATTTAATTACCAGCTTCCATCCAGTCATATATGGGTGCCATAATAACATTACATTTAATACAGTTCATATCAAAATTCCTAACTATAGAGGAAGAAAGGTAGTGAAACAGAATCTTCGTGTTACAGTGACATTGAGAGAGTTGCCAGAAAGACATGCAATTAAAAAAAATTACATAACATTTACCATAGTTGTACTGCCAATAGAAGGAGAATTAATATTTTAAACTCATATATTTTTTTTCAGTATCTCTCAGCTTTCCTTTCACAACATTTCTGTTCCTTCCTGTTGTTAGCTTAAGAACCCGAGGTATAGATTCACCAGCCAGCTAAGGTTCCCCATTTAAATCTGGCAATGGTTAGGTAGCTTTTTACCTTGTAATTGTATGCAAGTCTTTTTTTCATTTCTACTCTTTACTAAAGATTAAGAGCATAACAAAAATCAAACCACATATTGCTCGATACCAGTGCCTGTGAGGGATCAATGCCGTCCTGCTTTGAGAAAACAGAACACACAAGTGAAGTAATTCCTTGTCCTGTTCTCACTTTTGTCCGATCTGATGCTTTGGTTTTCCTGAGCCAGACACTGTAGCTGTGTTTAACACTTCTTCAAGTCTAATACTTCATCAGATAATTAGGCCTCAATTCAGTGTAATTAATTTAGCATCAGGCTTTTAAAGCTGGTATATTACTGAATTAATATTTTAGTGGATTTTCAGATTTTTTTATTTTTTAGAGATCAAATTAGCAACACTACTTCTCATGAATTTCTAAAACAGTTTTTGAACATTTTGTTCACTTCTTTAAAACCAGGTCTGTGCTTTGTTCCTGTTTCAGCAGACTTCTGTCAGATCAAGTCATGCTCTATTTTTTTACACATAATAAAAAGCAATGGTGTTAACCTAAAAATTGAGATGGCCAAATCATCAGAGAGGGAAGTTAACAGGGCACCAGGCAGCAACTGTAATTCCAGTTTCTTCAAACTACAGATGATAAAAACCATTTTCATAATTTGCTGTGCCAAGAAAATTTTATCTGTAGTGAGATATCATACTCCTGTCCAAGGAAAAGACTTCATTTTATCTGGGGAACAGACAGGAAACATATTTTCCATTAGAGTGAGGCAGGGGGATCTGTTTTCCACAAATACTTGTTTAAAGCCTCCACAAAGCCCAGTGGGAGGGGGAAAAAAATCACATCTGCTTCTCTCTGTGAGGACACTTCTGTTTTTTCTTACTGTACAAAGATACACATGCAAATAGGCATGCAGGGTGAAATCCTCAGCCAAAACCAGTAGAACTTCACTCAACAAAGCTAATTGATAATCTGTGCTCTTTTAGAGTGCATCTGTTCTTACCATCCCATCCTATATTAAGTCAATAAATATTGTCTTTCTCTACAATGCAGGGAAAGGCTTATGGAAAGTCACAGCCCAGCTCAGTGTCACAGTTAAAGCTGAGGAACCCCTCCGCATGTGCTTGCTTCCTTTTATGATCCCCAGCTGCAAATTCCCTCCTTCAGAGACCACAATAACTTTTCCATAAAACAAAGGCAATGAATGTGTTTTTCTGGTTTGGTGAATGCATCTTTTTCTTACCAGGCCAGCCACATGTTATTTGTTTTCATATTCAGGGTTACCAAAGAGCCCTGGATGTGCCCCTTATCAGGGGTGCCATGTCTGTATTTGGACACAGCCAGAGGTGGCTGCTCAGTGACCTTACTGATTCATTACCCAGGAAGCTGTTCCCAAATATAAAGTAAAAGCTAGGAGGAGAAATGATAGGCTCAGAAAGAAGGAACACAGCATTTAGCACTGTGCTATGGGATTTGGGAGATTTTTAATCCCCCTTCTTCTTGTGGGATTTTACTAAAACACATTTTAACACATCTAACACATTTAAACACATCTACTAAAACACATTTTAGTGTCTACATGATCAAAGCATTTGGTACTAACAAAATCTGAGAATTTGAGAAAAATATTCTATTATTTGTTTCTCATTTGCATAGGTTACATATTTAAGAATATTTTTTTCTTATCTGCATCTTAGAAGACCACATAACTTAGTCAAGACTTTTACCCAGTAATATTAATTTTTATTTCACAAATATTAGAAATAGTGGTGCAAATGGAAATAGATGAAACCCAGTAAGACTGAGTATGAAGTACATCATTATCTATAAGATCAATTGTTTTGCATCTTACTTAGGAAGCATTTACTCTATATAGGTTAAAGAATTAATTCTATGGTGTCCTACTTTGTAAAAATTACTACTAAGTGGGCTGTACACACACAGACAAACTGCATGGGAGACAGAAAGAGATGAAATAGTAGTTGAGAATTGTATCATACTCAGCTTAGCAATGTAATTACATGTCAGTGCTACATGTCAGTATGCATAAAACAAAGATTATTCCATTAATATTCCACTAGCCAAGGGACTTCCCAGACTTCAGAATATTCTGGCACATTCTGACAGACCATGAGCTAAGTATATAAAAATACTTGAGAAAAACAAAAGAGTAAGTGGTTGATCCAAAGATGATTGAAGTTAATAGAAAGCCTAACAGTGATTTTATTTGACACTTCATAACTCTTGGAGACAGATCTCCCATCATTTACATTAACTCTTATACTGCTTATCAAAGCCAAATTACATAAGCTTTTAAAACTGAAGTCCTTGACTCTATAAGTCAAATATAGTATATACAAGAGGTCAAATATAAAAGAGAATTAGGGACTAAAACATACTAAAGATGTCATTACTTCTGAAAGTTAAACAGACTGTCAATGCTTAGTGCATTTACATGGCAGTTAAAAAAATACCCTCTACAAATTTTAAAAACATTTTGGAAAACAAATGTCACTAAAAAGCCCCTTAGTTTTCTGAAAAAGCCACCAGCAGAATAAACATGAATGAAGTTAACCTCTTGTGATGCTGCAATATTAGCCACAGAATGACTAAAATTAATAAAAGCACGACCATTACCGATTCTCTGTTTCTATTTATTTGGTGTCAAAGATAGGAAGAGGGATAGAATCAAATATCTCATTCTGAACTGGAACCAGCAATGTGTCTTAGTGTTCCTTCCTATGTTTTAGTGATGTTTTAGGACATAAGTTTCAGAGCTGTTAAACCATGTTTTTAAATCAAATGAACCTTAGTTAAGTTCAAAGTCACACAACCTACAATTTGAAGGGAAGACTGGAATTTCACTTTAAGAGCAGAATTGATTAGACAAAGAATGTTAACAATTTATTGCTTTGGAAAGGACGAGATCACCTACCATTCACATATATGGACTGGCACAAGCAAGAGGAAATTATTTTTACACAAAAAAAAAGAACTAAAAACATTAAGGGGAAAATGCAAGAGAAGCCATCCCTCTCTGATGCTTTTGGACCTGCCCAGGGCTGCAGGCTATCTCTCAGGCATCTGCTACTTACAGGAGGGGCGTTATCTGCTGAGGGCAACTCTTTCCAAACATTCAGCACTTGGCAATACCACAATAAGTCTTTGAAGCTTTGCTGGGAAATTTCTCCCAGCTTCCAAGTTCTGCTCACAGCTTTATTTCATGTTACCATCCATGCTCTCCCTGCATAGATAACAAATACAGCAACATAGATTTAAAGGGCTTATTCAGATTTACCTTGCCTTACACTACAGACATGCTTAATGGTACAGCCTGAAAGATTCATTTAAGAAAGACTTCCATTTGTACACTTAGCTACACAGTAGGAAAGAAAAGGTTTATAATCAAATAGATATAGTGGGAAATTTTAGCCTAAGCTTAATCAGATTCTTCTCTAAGTATTTACCTGAGTTTACAAAACCTGGCTAAGAACTTCTGAGTGTCAGAGCAAGCAAAGCGTCAGAGGTGGGGATTCATTGTTCAGGACAGCATCCACCTACCCAGCTGCCTTTAGCTCTCAACCTCTGCTTCCCCTCTCTTCTACCCTACCATTCACACTAATTACTTATTATTCCAAGGAGCCTACCACAAGAACTGCCTTTCTTGTAGGTGATCTCCTAATTTACCTTCAAGTTGAGGGTTTGGATACAACCAGAAAAAAACATTTGTGTTTTTGTCTAGAGACAGCTTTTAAAACTCAAGGTGATTTTTCATTTCCAGTTTGAGCCTGAGCAGCTACACACACCTGTTGGTACACATTTTGGCAAACACTGCTGATTGTTCTTCTCAACTTAGTTACCTAAAATAGTCTTTAATCAACCTGCTATCCACTTGGCTGTTGCTCACTCTGGGCTGTTCCCCCAAATGCAATGTAAGATAATGACATCTTGTTAAATAGTGTATAGACATGTACTTTATTTACATGAGGTTACTGATTTAAGGTGTACTGCTACAAACATCCCACTGGCATGTTAGCAATAGAAGTGTCAGATGACGAAGTTGCTATGTTGGCCTTGTTTATGAGAAAATTCCCGTTTTTTCCTTGGACATTTTTTCTGGGATTCCTGTTACCCATACACACATGCTGGAGCTGCACAGTCATGAACTTATGCAGATAACCCTTAAACCAGAACAATCTAGCTGCAGATCCAAGAACTTAGCATCAGCAGAGCTGCCTTCTTTGTTATCTCAGTTTTTTAACTCTATTTTCAGCATTGCCCAAGTTATGTTCCTTGTCATCCAACACGTCTTTTTTCTTTGGTTTATCATTATGCTCTCTTCCCTGTCTTATGAGACAGTCATGAATCAGCAAAAGCACTTCTGCTCAGGCTTTGTTCCAATAATTAATTTCATTTATTCATAGACAGTACTTCAGAATCCACCTTAAAATAAATATATATTTAAGCTTTACCGAACAGGCTGAGATTATTAAACTCTAAGTTAGCTGTGTAATAATTTTCAAAACCAAGATTAAATCTCTCTTTCTTCATTGTTAATCGTAAAATCCACTCTGGGAAATGCTGCTTTGCTGCAGCATCTAAATGCTCCCTAGAATTGATATCATCACTCCTTGTGCCATGTTTTCAGTGGAATATTAAGTAATGACTTGGACTGTGTAACCATGATAGTATCTTAAATTCTTCATTCAACACTCTTGGTTTTCCTCCCAAACATCCTGCTGTGTAACAATATACACATATAAAATTGGAATTTGACTTCATATTCCATTGTAAATGAAAGAAGTGTTTTCAGTAGTGCAAGACAAGTTTTCCTAGCCTATGACTTACTTAATTGAAACTGTAGAAATTACTGACAGAAACCATCTGAAATTTAACCTGCTGGAAAGCCCTATTCTCCCATTATAACGGGACTGCCCCAGAATTACTCTCACTTTCCATAAATTCACTGTCATTGACACAATTCTGTTACCATGAGTGCCAAGTACTACTTTTTGCAAGCTGTCAGCTCTTTTAACCACAATATGCTTTTTCTCTGCTGTCACTGTAAGAGGCTACAAGGCTGATAGTAGCAGAGGGAGCTGGCAGAGGAAAACCTGTCTAGAAAAGATGAAAGGTGCCTGTACTCCAGCAGCCATTACTGCCACCTCTTTCTATCCCCTGAATGATCCATGACAAAAGGTGTTAATCCTCCTGTAAATACCACTCCATCATGACTAGCAGGGGTCAAAGAAGTAGCTCAGTGTTTAAATTTTGTCAAAGCTTCTCATATCTCTCTTTCTAGGTTTGACTTTGTAACTTGTTTTGTAAAACACCTCTTTCTTTCCTCTTGTTTTCTTTATAAACATGTGATTTGGGAAAAAAGAGAAATAAAACCCAAACTAATTTCAGACATATGCAGCATTTCAGGACAAAAGTTATTCATATCTGCTAACAAATAACCGAGAGAGTTGAGTAAAAATTTAAGAAAACTTATTCTTAAAATTTCCCCAAATCTTTAGGACAAAAGTGTCTGCCTTAGGCAGCTAACAGGAATCCAAGACACCAGATTCAATTCTCAGGCTGTGCCAGATTCCTTTTAAAAATTCACAGCCATCATAGAGCTGATGTTTCTTGCAATGAAGAAGCTCAGGGTATGTGAGCAAAAGAGGACTGAGGTTACCCCAACAATGCTGCTCTGCCTCCGCCTTGAATCCAAGCCCTGATACCTCCGCCTGCAGGGAAAGCTGCACTGCCAAGAGCCATCCCGGTCAGTACCCCATGGAAGCAGTCTTTGCTGGCCATTGTAGCCTGGCAAATGTTCAGTGGATGGCAGTAAGGTGTGTTTTAGTGTCATCAGCTTTTATTTTGTAGACTTAGGCCTACATATGCTACAGAGAATGTGAAACATTTCCGCTTCTACCGTTCTGCTTGGTGTGTGTAAAGTAGTTCAATGACTGCACAACCTCAGGCCTACAGTGGAAAATACCAGCACTGACAAATCCTAAATGCTGAGATTTGTCCTGCTCTTTGACAGAACAATCTCTGTGGACATGCATCTTTTAGCACATCTTGAAGCTTGGGCTCTTGGAACTGATAAATATTTGCTAAACTCAGTCTGCATGAATGGTAATGAAGATTACATATAGTAAAGGTTAAAGAAATATAAAACACTCTTGGTGATCTACTGAAGGACCAATTTGAAACAGGTTCTTCTTCAGCATTTCACTGTACATCAGAAAATAAATACAGTTCTGGGTTGGAGGGCAATAGGACATTGCTCACAATGCCGACCTGCTTTGGTGTGTGCTTGGACCTCTTTGGGATATGGACAAGCATCCTCACAGAGCCCCCGACAAGAGCCATGGACTGTCTCGTTCGTTTCCTTGCAGAGAATCCCGACGAGGGAGCCCCGGGCAGGGAACTCCACACCGGCCCGGGCANGGCAGGGAGAGCGCCGGGCGCTGCCCCGGGCCCGCGCAGAGGCAGCGTGCCTCGGGTTTCACTGGGACGGCTGCGCTTTATCCCTGCCGAAGTGGGACCTGGCCCTGTCACCGCGGAAATCCTGCCGAGGGGAGCTCCAAGCCCAGGGGTGCGGGGTCTCTCACCCTCGCTTGCTGGCGCTCTTCGCCTGCGTGTTGGAGCAGAGGCTGTGCCTTGGCACGTCCCTACCCGGGACCTCGGCTAAACCCGTGTCTGTATAGTTTCAAACGTCCGATAGAAAATCTGCATCAAGTGTAGATACAATAACGTTGAGAACTACTAGAAAACGTTCTATAAACGTCTATTTTACACTTTGGTAAAGGTTATGCGATTATTTACTACTTTTGCAAAGCACCTCCTAGGGTGTGAACAGAAGTGGCTGAAAAGTGTTTTAACACCCAGTCTAACGAGGTTATTTGTAAAGATGTATTAATTTGTGCGTGTTGATTCGATTTTCTTCATTGGTCCACGCATAGGAGTAACCATGTTCCCGTTCCATGGGATTGCAATACTGTCATTGCTACAACGTTTTTGCTTATGTCCTTTTATAGGTCTCATCAAAGAAAATGGTATTTTTTAGGTAGTTACAGTAATTTTTATATTCTCCTTTAGTGGTATTACTCTAAAAAGTTGTTCCACAATAACTTTTTCCAAAAAGTGAACTTTTTTCCTATTTTATTATTTTGGAAGAGTTTGGATCCACAAATACTTTTGTTAAATTCAGTCACAGTTTTAATTTCTGCCTTGGAATGTTGGTGTGCTGCAGTCAGTGGATGCAAGAAAAGGCAGATTCACGCTCACAGTGGGCACTTACTAAAGACACTGTTAGTTTATCTGTAGTCATTTCCCCAGCCTTTGGACAGCAGGACATATACACTGGTAAGCTATTTGTGCCTGAGGAACTGGATTGCTGGTGCTGCCACTCTGCCCTTGTCTGTACTCTGTACTTACCTATACTCTGCTGTGACTCCTTTTCCCTTCTCTACTCCAGTTTGTACCTGGTATTTCTCAGTTCCTTACTGTTCCATTGGGTTGGAAACATACTGGACAGGTGGAAAATCGTTGACCCCTCTTTGCACATGGATGGAATAGAGATGTGAACGGGAAGCTGAAAAGCCCTTCCTTTGTGGAACTGATTTTCCACTCGAGTGCCTCAGAGATAGTCATCAGGAGCTGCTTGATATCTCTTTGTGGCAAATGAGCTCCTGTGTTGACTTCAGAAACCTCTTTGACAGTGTTCAGAGGACCCATTACGTGACTCAGTTTACAGCAGCCATGGTAGAAACCTCAGCATGTTTGCAGAGATTTCATCTGTATCTCTCCCAAAAGGCTCATCCTCAAACACAAGGATAGCCTTGTGTTCAAGATGTTGCAGTTTAGGGTCACATTTCTCAGTATCCATCAGGACCAAGGAAGTCTGGGATGGATCAAAGCAAAGCTTACTGCACTAATCCTGAAGACAGTCAGGAAAAAGGAAATATGGAATCAAATTATTCCTGGTGTGCAGAGACACAAGTTGAAGAGCAGTAGAGAGCTAAGTGCAGTGTGTAATATAGGGTGTTTGTGGAAAAAAGCACAGAATATGAAATAGAAGCTCAAATGCTAGGGAAATAGCTGCATATTTTCCCAGGATGCTGCTTTTCAGCAGACTGTGTATGTAGTATCTGGACCTCCAAAGAGAGTAGGAGAGTTAAAACTTTCCAGAAACAAGTCTCTCGTAAAACCCTACTGATAACCTTTTGCATATATGTCCTCTAGTTTAAGTGAAAACACAGGCACACAATCTACAAAGGAGACTGGATATCATGGTCTTATTTCTCAAGTATTCATTTGTTTATTTTATAATTGGAATTTTACTATTCTATAGCAAATATTTAAAGTGGAAGTTATTAAATCACTAATACATTTAAAGGCCCATAAAAATAATTAAAAAGAATATTCCCATATAGATGGGAAAGTTAAAATCAAGAACAACCATGAGTAAATGCTAAATTTTGTTAAAACTTACTTGAGTTTTCTGGTTTGTGTCAGAACATGTTAGGATATTTTGTGATTGTGGATGAAGTCAAGTCACCAGTAGCACAGAAATCTTTTCCTAATTTAATGTTCCTCACATCCTGGATAGAGCTAGGGGGTAAGCCTGCCCTGTAGGTGACCTTCCTTAGCACTTCAAAGCTATCAGAACCTGTTTTCAGTTCCTTATAATTTTGTCAGATTTGAATCATCGGGAAGCCTACAAGAAAGATGGAGAAACACTATCTACAGGTCAAGTGGCGGTGATTTCAAACTGGAAGAGAGTAGGTTTAAATTAGATACTAGAAAAATACTCTTTACTATGAGGGTGGTGAGGCACTGGAAGAGGTTACCCAGAGAAGCTGTGGCTGCCCCATCCTTGGAAGTGTTCAAGGTCATCTTGAACAGAGCTCTGAGCAACCTGGTCTAGTGAAAGGTATCTCTGCTTTTGTCATGTAACTTGGAACTATATGATCTCTAAAGTCCCTCCCAGCCAAAACTACTCCATGATTCCATAAAATTGCTGGGTGTTAGACATAGGCCAAGCTTTTCTGGAGCATTTCACCGAAGTCAGTATTCATCGTTCCGAGAATAATATTTGAAAGAACGCTTATACCAAAATCTATTTTTATTTAAGGTATCCTGAATAAGGAAATCATTATTTCAGTGGAAAATGTAGCCAACTCCCTCTTAACTGCTTCTGGTTGGAGCAGATCTGTTCTACAGGGGTAATGTTTTTGCAGAGAACATGGCATTAATTTTTTGTGTGTCTGTCCATAAATATGATAATTTATTTGTTTCTGCTGTTGCTGAAGTTAGACAGCACTTCAGTTACATTCAGGTGTGTAAAAAAGTTGTTTTTATTTGTGTTATTGATGATGACAGTTATTTTCAGTTGTTTTGCAGAATGAAAAAGAAAAAAGAAAAAAAAAATCAACCAATGTTACACAACATAAGATTTCCAAAAAAAACCTATGGAAATATTAGCATACTTTTAGAAAGGAGAAAAGGATACACTGGATTCATAAAGAGCTGGATGGCCTTTTAAAATGATATGCATAATAATAAGAAACTTATAATTTGATCTTTAGTAGGATTTATAACCCTATTACAAGTGACTACAGTCAGCTGTTTTAAAGATCTATCAAATGATGATCTAATTAATCTGTGGAGAAAAAGAAAATAAAGACTTGTCTCATGTCTAGCCTGATTTATTAATGGAGAAGGTAACAGATATTAATTGTTTCAGGAGTGATTCAGTTACAGGAAAGAAAACTAATGAGGGTGCTGTATGAAAGAGAGAATTCCAGTAAAGAATAGAGGACAGGAAGAAACTTTCATCATGGTTCGTAAACTGCTTGTGCTGTAGCTTGCTTGGAAAACATTTCAATAACACACATGACTGCCCTGTGATTCTTCAAGGGCTTTTCTTTACATTCCAGTGAAGGGTAAGTTTCCTGTAAGGTCAAATTGTATGGACATGAATAGCCTACAGGCTACTACAAGAAACTCAGAAACACAGTGGTGACACAGTCAATCACACTGACTTCCAGCTGCCCTTAGAGGATAGAAGATAAAGCCATTGTTACCTGCCTGGGTAGCCTAAAGCCGTATCAGATTAAATCTGCAGTCTTTGAAAGACTGTAGGATTCTCATACTGTGCTGAAAGAGATAAAGTCTTATTCTTTCACTAGGGCATCTTCTCCATTTAAAGGTGGGGAATTACCTGATTTTGAAGCTGTTTTATATTTGTGGTTATCTAGAATGACATGAAAAATGTGGAAGATAGTTTACTATCTTATGTTAATAAACCAAAATGTTTCTAATCAGTGATGCAATTAGACCGTGCAAAATACGCAACAAATACAGACAAACCTCGGACCAAAAGTTGGAGATCAGAGCATTCATATTCAAAATATAACTTTAGACAGCTTTGCTTACAGCTGCATCTTTAAATTCAGTAGTAGCATAATAAAGGCAAAAATTAACTGTATCATTCAGTATAACCCAAAATTCTGTTCACAGTTAGAATCGGTATCCATTTTTAAAAGCAAGGTAAATAGATAGGTATACTTTCAATGTCACTTATATATAAATGTTCCCTTACTTTAATTTTCCATTCTTTCTCTTCCCAAGCATTCCTGAACAAGAATGACTTTTCAGTATGTTGCATGTAAATATGCCATTAGCCAGAACTTTTGTTATCACTGTCTTCCACAGAGGTCAACTCACCTGCCAGATCAGACTCAGAAATTCTGGCATTCCGCTTTATTTCTAAATGAGTTTGCATTACAAAAATTAAAAAAAAAAACAAACTGTGATAGACTTCTTCAAATTCTGGTCCTTCATTTTATCTATCAGAAAATTTGAGAGATTTTTTGAGGCCACAAGGTCACTTAGATGTCAAAAAATGTTTGCAGTTGTATTTTCTTTATGATAATTTAGTATACCATTCATGCAAATTGACTTTAAATGTGTAATCAAGTATCTACCTATTTTAATACACACTTTTGCTACGTTCTACTTGTATACATGCAAACTACATGCAACTATCCAACTATCTCTCCTCCATTTGAGAGAATTATTAATTTCATGCAGAGGATTTCTGTAAAGTGATAATCTATTCTGAAAAGACCTTTGGATAAACGTTATTCCTCCTGAGGTAAATTTTTTATATTCTCTTATATCTGACACCCCATTTGTATTCAGGTTTTGTATATACCATTGGAACTAGAAAATCAAAATCCAGGTAGAATGCATAAGCGTATTCCTTCCCACTGGTTTTGCATCCAGGGTAAATGCCTAGGTGGTTATTAATGCATTTATTGTTCACTGAAAGAAGGAAAGTTATGACATAATGAATTCTATTAAATTTCAGAGTACTAATGTGCAAAGTTGTTGTTACTAAGACTTCAATATATTCTTTCATAAAATTAGTTTCACATGATAGTGCATCGTATCCTTATTTTCCTTTAAAAATGCTTGACATCTTTTCTAAAGTACTTTTTAGGCATTCCATCTTGATACTCGAAATACTCTTGCTCCACAGTTCTTGAATGCTCTCCTGGTGGACATCAGATCCTGCAGAGCCCTTACCGAAGCGTGGATTTTGATTCATCCCGCCTCCAGCAATCAGCTATTCAGGATTTAATCTGTGACCATTCCCTAACACCAGGATGGTATCGCTTCATGATTTTTGATAAGCCTGCTGAGATGCCAACCAAGTGTGTAGAGGTATTGTTACAAATCATTTCATTCTGAGAAATAGATATTTTGGTGAAGAATTTTTCAGTAGGATAGGTATAAAAAAAGAGTATGATTATGGGGACTGATGTGAAACAATACAAAGTTCCTATCTTCTCTAATTACTTGGTTATATTAGAATGTGTTAACTGGAAAATTAAGTCTTAAGCATTGAAAATTTTACACTGAATGGGCAATAGCAGAGGACAATAAATTAAATCTCTTCTGGAGCACACAAAACCTGTAATTTTCACTCTGTGCTAAAGAAATTTTCTCAGTGGCAGCATAGCAAGGCTCTCATGTTGTAAAGCTGGAACCATGTGATGGTCAGCCTTTTGGGAAGGCCATGTGAGAGCAGTATAAAAGTTTGTAGCCACATGAACCCAGTAATCGTGGAGCTTTGTCATCATGTCACAGAAAAGAGATTACTCCTAAAGTGACTTGAACTAGCAGGGCTAATTGAATATTAGTTGCCTTGTCATCTCCAAAGACTCAAGAATTACTTCAAATATTTAATACTTTAGATATCTAGCTCTTTATTCCAGAGTTCATTTGTAGCTTTATTTTGGAGCTCTGTTATATTCTAAGGAGATACATCTTTTTAGTTTCCCCTTTTTAGGGCATTTCCTTCCTTTAAAAACCTAAAAATATCATTAGAATATTGTAGCCTTGATTTTTGTAATGAATTGAAATTTCCTTGTCACAGTCTCTTAAAAAATAAGCTAAAATTCCATCAATTAAATGCTTTTAAATGAATACAAAACAGTTCAAATGTACTAATGCATCAGCTGCCCACATCTCTTAGAAAAAATCCAGGTTAGTTGAGCCTTCATTTGATGGCAAAGGGCAAATAAAAGGTGACAGCTTTAACACCTTTCGTTGATACTCATTGTATTTCTGCTCTACACTGGGTTTGCTGTGCTCTGATGGCATCCACACAGTCACTTACTGTAGGTTAATGGTGCGAAGTAGCTCCCTCTGCTATAACACAACTCTGAGCTTTTCTGAGCAAAACACTCAGATGTGGCTTCCAGTTAAATTCTTCAGGCACTAAATTATATCAGCCTGTCTTTAGAAACAAACACGAATTCACTAGGTTTAATAAAGAACTTAAGTCTTTTCTGTGCGTTTGTGTTCAACCTTGAGGAGGACAGTCATCAATCCATTCTCTGTTACACTGGCTGAACTTTGCTAAAAGCTCACGTGGGAAATTCATTACATATTCATTACAAATGCTAATTGATGTACCATTAACCATTTCCTGATGTTTTTCTCTGGTGCTGAAGATGAATCACTGTGGGACTCAAGCCCCTGTCTGGTTGTCTCTGAGGGAGTCAGAATCCATGCCTCGCCCTGGTGAGATCAAGCAGTTAACAGCTTGTGCTACGTGGCAGTTTTTCTTCGGCACCTCGAAAGACTGCTGTCTTTTCCGAATCCCTGTCAGGGTGAGGAACTGTGGAGATTTCTTTGTTTACTTACTGCAGCCCACCCAAGGATGCATGGGGTACTGTGCAGAAGGTGAGAAAGTGCATGCTCTAACTCCGCTAAGTGTGTTTATAAGTGTTTTTCTGATCTATATCTGTCTGATATATGGTGGAGTGGAAATGTCAGGAAATAGTTTTGCTAAAATTTCTTGCAATCCTTCCTTTTTATATTAATCTGATAGAAGAAATGATCTGAAATGGTGAGGTGGGTTCACATCACCCCTCTTTAACTTACATGTAGCATTTGACTAATTTTCAAAGACCAGAAACTTAAGAATTGAAATTTTCCATATAATGAGGTGTGCTTATAAGACACATCTAGAAGTCAAAATTCAGTGTACCAAAATTCAGTGTAATATATGGCACTCAGTCTGTCCAAATAGCCATTACTGAACCTGCAGAGAATTACATATCAGAAAAAATTGGTCTTAAGAACTTGAGCAAACTGTGTTTATATCAATTATTATTTAGCGCTGTTAGAAATATTTTTGTTGTTGTAATTCTCATCATCTCTCTGGAGCGTATACAGCTAGAGAAAATCCTCGAGCATTGGTAGAAGAAAATTCAACACAGAAATACTCTACTGATACACATTTTATAAGGACTATGAGAAAGGAGCCCTTTTGCAATGTCTCCTATTGTCTTGGGTGCTCTTGCTGCAAAAGTATCTTGGTCTTTGCAGCTCAAAACTTCAGTATTTCATTATTCATGACAGATCTTTCAGATAAGCAAGCCAGGGTTAAATCCTTACAGTTATAAACACTGTGAAACAGTGACAAATTACTGTAGTAGGAAATTCTTACTAGCTCATATAACACACCATTATGAAAATTCTAGCGGTATTTTCGTGCATCACATGTTGTGTTGCTTGGAATCATATTCCCTGTTACTGAGTACTTTCAAAAGCTTAGTAGCAAATCTATCAGTGGGCTTTCTGGTGCCTTGTTGGCCCATCATTATACCTTTAGATCCAATTGTTAAGACATTCTCCAAGGGCTTAACAAGCATGTGCCTGAAACAGTGAAGAACTGCTGCACAACAGGACTTGCATTTACTTTGGATCCTGGTACGTGATGAGGAAAGAAGATATAAAACCATAGCTAGACAGCGAGCTAGCAAATTTTTACTACCTCGAAAGAAAGCAGGCAAAAAAAGCATAACTCTTACTTGCCTCTACTGTACACTAAATCTGAAACATCTTGAATTTAAATGCACATATTTTAGATGATGTTGTCAAGTACATTGTACTGTTGTATTGCTTTTTGTATCTAGGTTGCCATGTGTGTTGTGTTTCCTCTTTAGCACTCAACAGCTGTAAATACCTGATGCAAATTTTCAATCTGTCCTCTACATGTCAAGGAATTCAGACATTATACCACTGAAGTGTGGAACAGTAAAGTCTGCTCTTCATTCTTTTTGGTGAATGGGATTTCCAGTGTTGCTGCTGCCCTTCTGATGTAGTTTGAGTAAACTGGCATTTTCATGTTTAAGTCAAGTTCCACTTATTTTTCTACAGGATTCAAAATACAAAACAATAGCAATGCCACAAGCACTTTTTCTTAGGCTTCTGTAGGAAAGGTGATTTTTTTCAAAGCAGGTCTGCCCTGAATTTTGCTGTCCAGGGTTACTGTTAAAGAAAAAGTGTTTTGATGTGAATTGGGAGAGGCAAAGTATATATTTAAGAGAATAGTATCATTCCTTTTTATTCACTAGCAACATGTATATTGGCTGAGCAAATCAGCAGTAAAAGTTGTAGAGGTGGTAGAATGTTCTGTACCCCTCGTAGATAATTTCAGCACAAGACATTGCGCTCACTGTTATCATAACTGTACATGGATCAGATTTACAAGATTGCTTCTATTCTGAAGATTTGCACTTCAATTAGTGTTTTGTGACATTTGGTCTATAATCTGAGAGCACTGATGTTCGTACTCTGTATATGTGTGAGTATACAATGTAAAAACACTTTATAGTTGTTTCAGATGCAAGGCCACAGACCTGTGATCCTGAGGGAAAGGAAACTGAAGGCGTCTGTAGCAGTGAGTATTTTGCTTTGATTTTCAAGGTTTTCTGTGCATCTGTGACCCAATAATGTCAACATTTAGTGAGATTCTGACGTGAATGGAAAAGTGTTCATGTTATCAACAGTGTTGCTTGGTTTGTTGCAAAATGAGCAGTTTGGAGGTAATTTCAGACAAACTTGGATTACAAAAGTTATTTCTCAGAATATTTTGAGTAGTTATCAAAATGTGAAAAAGCAACTGTAGTGATGCTGGATGACAGATTGCTTTGATTCTTCAGGAGTAAAATATAAAAGGAATCTATAAATCATATTGTTGCTTATTCTGTTCCTTTCTAAATAGCCATTTTGTTTTTCTTTCTTTCTCTTTTTCTTTTCCCCACTTTCTTCATAAATTGTGAAATTATTCCTCTGTAAGGCAGGCTCCTTTGCATGTTGCTCTCTCCTGCCTGGTAAAATAATTAATTGCATTTTATTCTCTTGTTTATGTTCATGGTTTAGGTTTATTTGGATTGGTTTTTTTCCCCCTCTTTAGCACAAAAAGCTCATAAAGAGTTTTTTCTCCATTTAATAATTATTAGAAGGAGGATACACATTTTTTTAATGCTCTCAAGAAATTATGTAGTATTTCCACATATTAAAAAGGTAAATATTATTAGTGTATTAATTGGCAAAAGATATGTCAATGTTATTGTAGCCAATGCTGATTTTGCACAGAATAAAAAGCACAGACCACACTTCTGTTTGACTAGGTAACCTGGCTCCTACATCATCCGCATCTGTGTCACCACCACTTCCGTCTGTTCCTGAGGTTGTAGCAGAGATGATCAAAGGCAGCATCTACCTAAGGTGTACCTTTGGCATTCCTTTTGCAAACAGCTCTGTTGGATTCATCGTAACTTGGTCAAGACTTTCTCCTGAAGGTGTCAAAGAAGAACTTACACGTGAAACAGCAGTTCATACCTTCTCACTTCTAGAACTAGATGGGATAAATGTCAGACTTGGAGACAGAGTATGTTAAAACATTATTATGATTTCTTTGTATATTTGCAAATATGGCTCAGTAGACAATAACAGTTTTTAGAGAGAGGTCCAGCACCTTGCTGTATAATTTTTCCTGGCTGAAGCCTACTGCCTCTACTTATTTACACCAACTGCCCATATGAATGTGTAAATATCACAGAACTATAACTAGCACTGACTCTGAGGTTTTGAGACTGGTTGTCTCAATACAGTGCAGTGTGCCTTCAGGAGGTAAATTTTTATTCGAATAATGTAAATTATGAGGATTTTGGGATGCAACTGCATCTCAGTGAGAGGCTGTAAGAGCCAGAGGTTGTGAAAAGCTGTGTTGTTGATTCATTAGATATATATTTTTTCTCCGGATGAGCTGCTGCTTACTGGTTTTGTGTCTAGGATTTTAGTCTCTGTCATCAAAAGCAGTGGAATGCCTTACCTTCCATTGTACCAGAATGAAGGCTTAGGCTCTCATGGTAACTTTGAGAAGCCTAGGCATTGGAAAATCACTACATCTTTTACCTGTGTATACCAAAATACAGGATAATTTTTCCTGCAGAGAATAAAGCAAAAAACCACGTGGTTGGTATGCTTATATATGTCCAAGCCAAAGCCAGGCTGCTTGGATGGCTTATGGACAGCAGTAGCAATTGCCACTGCTAAAATCATCTGGGGACTTTGTGAAGACTTGCCTGACAGTGTTGGCTCAGTGACAGTCAAAAAGAAAGGCATAATCATAACCTACCTCCTGCTGCTATGAATCACTTGCGTTTTTTTTCAGGATTGGAAACACTGCGTGTGTCGTCAACACATCTCAAAATGGAAACAGCAAATTAAAAACAAACACCAAAACAAACACCAAACCAAAGCAAAAGCACAGTGTCTAGTAGCATGAAACTGGTTCAGTGGAGGGAAATCACACTGAATTCCTCATCTTGAAAAAGATTATCCAGGTCTATAACATCAGGAAAATCATAATATGAGATCTGATGGTCACTAAAAAAAGTTAAAAGGCAAAAACTATGAAATGAAAAAAAAGTAATAAATAACATGTAAACAAGCATAAAATACCTTTTCATAGATATCATTGGTTGCAGAAATGCTCCAGAAAAGATTTTTTAAGTATTCATTAAATATGATTTTTATGCAGCCGTTAGTTGAAGAAGTCTCTGCACCACTGGTAGAATATGCCAGGAAAAGGTCCTAGGATGCCCACTCTATTTCTGCTTTTTTTCTTTAGCTGTATTTATGATTTATCAATGGCAACTGGTACCTTCTGGTGCTACCAGAGGACTGGCCATGATGAATCATTGAACTGACCATGGTGGCCAAGTTTTGTCATGTGATCACGTCATATTAAAAATGCATTCTCTTATTCTGGTTTTACCCTACAGGTCTACTGTAGCAGTTCTTCTTTTTTCATGGAGAAGCCAGATACACAAAGCTTAACAGTTGAGAGCACGGAATTTTTTGCTGGAATTAAGGTAACTTTGTAAAAACATAATCTAGTAGGAATTTTTGAGTATTGCTACTGCAGTCAGTCCTCTGACTAGAAGGCACTTAAAATGTAGAAACTGTGAATTAGTAGAGCCTGTTGTTGGCTGGCGTGGACTTAAATCTGTCCAAAAGCAGGAGAGTCACAGTGGATTTTGTGCTCCCCACGTAGTCAAGGTGCAGGAAGGCTGATTTGGCACCTTGCACACACAGTGCAGGCCTTGGTTTCCAGCAGCTGGAGCCGACTGGTGCTGTGCTCATAAAGTCTGAGGGCACAGCCCTGAGCCAACCTGGTCTGGGTTTGAAGCAGGGTAGCTGGGCGATGGGCTGTGCTACGCTGCTTGATCAGAGGCTAAGCACCAAACTAGTTGTAGTTCCTACTGTGGATAGAGGCATAGGGACCTGTTTGCTGGCCAAGAATGGGACCCCAGTCCTAGAAAGACAGACTGCATGTCATTAATTACATATTGGGTATAGTCCTGCTGACTGAACCTGAGCTTGTTTCTGGAGGCTGCATTCAGGACTCAACCCTGTGAGGCTGCATTCAGGACTCAACCGAGTCTACCAAGCTCAGCTGTAGGCCCCTGTTAATGATCTCTAATTGAGTTTTTGATTATACATTTTTGGTGATCCATATTGTAAGCTTGCAGAGAGGAATCCCAGGAGAAAGATGGTGCTTCTGAATTCTTTTGGAATTGTTACATGTTAGGTAGCTTCCCACTTCATTTCTCCCACCCAGACAGTACACAAAGCTGTTTGTATCCAAGGGTTTCTCATTTTTGTGGTGAAAATGTGGTTTGCTAACTCCCTTCTTCCTAGCTAACCCTTTTTCTTGCCTTATCCTTATCCTTGCCCCTTTACCTACCTCTTCAAGACTATGTCTGCTGTATCTACATCTTCTCAATATGCTGCTGCTCCTCAGCCCACGTAAATAAGCACTCCTAGCTGGTTAGGAAGCAGTGCTGGAGTTTACTCACAAAGATAGCATTTTAAGTACAATTTCTTCTGTGCTAGATACATCCAGAAACATATGAAATATCAGAAGATGGGAAGGAATACAGACTGACAATAGAAAGTAGCATTCCTATTCCTTGTCCTGAATTTAGCCAGCTAAAAAGTGACTGCAGAATCTCATTAACATTAAACAGTGTTGATGAAGGTAAATATTACCCCAATTTTGTTCCATTTTGTATATTTAATTATATTTTTGTATGTTTTTATAAATACTGTGCTGGTTTCCTTTTTCAGAGAGGTTGTTACACTGTAAAATACTTTCTAAAATGTTAAAGTATTCAGAGTCTGTATGATGCTGCTGAAAATATGAAAGAATTACAAACTGAAGTTTGCAGGTGTTTTGGTAGACATAGATATCAGAGCCACATTCTTTAACTTGAATAGACAGAGTACTGTAATACTTGTGAAGTTTATAGTCCAGGTAATTTTGTTTACCTGTTGCATTGCAAGTATTCTATATGCAGTCACAAAATCATCATTTTTTACTCTTAGAGCCATTTTCTGTAATATTTTCTCAAGCACAAATCCTGTGACCCAGAAGGAGCTTTGCCTATGCAGACAAACATGTTTTTTCACATTATCCAGCCTGTCATGATTTCCATTTGTCTATCAAACTGGGGAATGCAAAAACATTGTCTCGGGTGTGTATATGAAGAGGTAGAGAGGAGGTTTTTTGTAAACCAAACCCAAGAAAAATGCATAATTATTTTAATTTATGAAAGTATGTGTAAATAAGTTAATATCTATATTAACGGTAGTATGGAGAATGTTGCTTATTTAGAGGAGGAACTCACTAATGATGTATTTTCTTTAAAACAGGTAAAGAGCAGTTAGGTCTAAATTTGGCTCTTTCTTCCTGTCATGTGGATCTTCTCCAGAAATCCTGCAGTAATGGAATCTGTAGTCAAGCTGTAATTTATTTCACTGCTGTGACAGACTTCATGCAGGATGGAGACAGGATTACCAGAATTGCAGTTGAACCTATATCCAGTGAGAATTTCCTGTGGAATGGCTATGTCCCAGAAAGCACCCAGGTTGAAAATCTTCATGTTAAGATCTGTAAACTGTCCATAAATGTGGCTGGTGTTAGTGAAGCTGTTGTTACAGTTGTGACTTGCTGGTTCACAGCAAGATTTCTAAGTGGTTGATTTTAGTTGCTTTAATTTTTCCTGAAATTCTGTGTTTTCATTTGAATTTTTTGTTTTACATTTTAATATTGAAATAACTAAGATTGATTAGAAGTATAATATAATATACTTTTTAGAATGTAAACTACTGTCATATGATAAATAATGTACCTGAGTACATTTATTTTCTAACCTGACATGTTTTAAATTTTTTTTTTTTGTTTTGAAGATTACAGTTAAAGATCTACCCACTGCCTACTGTTACTCATTTACTGACCCTCATATAATTACTTTTGATGTAAGGTAATTACTGGCTTGCTGCTCTTAAAATTAAGTGTGTCAGGAGTTTTTTTGGGTGGGTTTTGGGGAGTGTGTTTTATTTCTTCAACTATTTCTATATTTGTTATAAATCTGTGCTGGTGATATGAGTAAACTGCAGTTTCCTGCAATTGCACTGGGTGTTTTACAATTCTTTTTGACAATAGAGATAATAAATGTGCTTTAGTTGGTAAAAGCTTGCCAGTCATGATGAGGTTTGTAATATTTGAATTTCAAAAGGCAAGTTTTGGGCTTGTGGCAAGAGAATGAAACAAATGGACGAGTGGTAGCTGTGGAGTCTGTTGACTGAAAAAAATAGAAATGTTCATATATTAAATCTGAACCATGATAAAATGATGGAGTAAGCAAAACTCTTAAAGCAAAAGTGTTTCCAAACAAAAGCATAGTTTCCCTATTTCTGTGTGTCAGAATCTGAATCCTTGTAAGGATCAAATTATGAGAAGTGTCTGGTATCTGGGTAGCATTTTGCTGTGTTTATTAGTGGCATTGAAAGCAGCTTGCGACTGTCACTTGCATGTCACTGGCCAAAAAAGATTTTGAAGTGAAAACAACTTTCTTAGCCACAGCTGGTGTTGATGTGCTTCTTTCGTACAAGGTATTTCTGATTCACAAAGGACGTCTGAACAAACACAGGCTCCACACCTGGGAATTTTATATTCTTTGTTCAGCAGAAGCACATTTCAAGTGGCAGGGTGAGAAGAAGAGGCTATGTTGCCTCCACAAAAGGATTCAGCCCACCCATGATAGCAGAAGCAGAAATACGGGTTGTGATTGGTTTCTGATAGAATTTTGACTGCTACTACTAATAAAGTCAGTGGGCTTATCCTGATCTGGCAGTTTCTCCTACAGTGGAAGTTTTAGGGATGTCTTAACTGGGCTTTGTAACCACGGAAGCATTGTGATCAAGCTTTCTCACGAAGCAGTGTTTTACTGAAATGTGGTCTGTCTGGAAGCATGATGCTGCAGAGAAAGAACTTTCTTTTTAAGGATAAATTATATTGCTACTTCATTTTACGAACTGAGGAAACAAATTGCCTACTGAATTATGGACAATCCAATTCAGTCCCAGTAGTGCAGCCATCTGCAGTTTGTCTGCTGGCCCATTATACACAAAGCAAATTGACAGTCTACAATCAACTGTCAAATGCCATTTATAGCCAAGAGGCTATTAAACTTGCAGCAAAAGTTTGGGGGTTTTCTTTCTGTTTTTTTCTATTTTTTTTTCCTTGCTGCTGAATCATTAAATTGGCTATTTTAACCTTGCTTCAGGGGACAGATGGCTAACCCTAAGAAAAAAAGCAAGTTGCTATTTATGGTTTTCATCTTAAATGATCATTGGGAATAAGCATTCCCCATCTCCATCTTAATAAAGCAGACCTTTATAAAAGGATGTGACTTTCTAAATCATTTTGACAAGGGTACTTGTGCAGTTTTCAGCAGCTGCCCCCACATGCACACTGCTATGCATCTTATTGCTCTTGCTGCATAGGTATACCATTGTAGAAACACGAAGATTGAGACGTACCCTCCATATGCACTGTTAAAAAATAAGAATAGCAGTAGCTTCATGCTTATGTTTCCATTCACAGCCATTGTCTACATATAGTCTACTCATGATCCTTCTTTTCTGCTGATTTTTTTTTTTTTTTAATTTAGAGCTTCTCAGAGGAAGATATAATGGCATTTGCTCAGGATAAAGCTGGTTTTGCTCTGTTTTCTGACTTGGGAAAATGAGTTTCAGTATCAATGTTCACCAAATATTAGAAATCTGTTTGAAAATACAGTTGCTAATATGTAATGATAGAGTTATTTCACGACCAAAGTGATATCACATGCTATTCTTTTGATTCCAGAGTCTACGACAATTTTAAAACAGGAACATTTGTTCTCTATAAGAGTACATCTCGAGATTTTGAAGTTCATGTTCGCCAGTGGGACTGTGGAAGTCTTCACTACCCAGCATCCTGCAACTGTGGCTTTGTGGCTAAGGAAGGAAGTGATATAATCGCATTTGACATGTGTAGTGGTCAGCTCCATGAATCACAGCCACACTTATCTGTAATAAACAGAGACACAACAGGGGGCAATGTTAGAATCACTGAATCCTACCTAGGAAGAAAAGTAACAGTAAGTGGTAAATAATTGCTTACAGAATAGATAAAATAAAAAAAACATGTTTCTCATGAGGCTATCTTCAATCTCTTTTTAGGTTTTGTTTTCTTCTGGAGCTTTCGTTCGTGCTGATGTGAGTGAATGGGGAATGAGCATAACTCTTAGGGCACCCAGTTCAGATTACAGACATACAGTGGGACTCTGTGGCACCTTTGATGGAAATGCAGAGAATGATTATCACACTGCGAGTGGCATGGAAATCCCAAACCATGCTAATGTTCCTTTTTCTTTTATTAAGGAATGGAGGTAACAAAATGCTTGTGTTGATAAATCAAACATCATCGTTTTTAGTTCTACCTTTCCTTCACACTCTTAAAAACTTGTCAAAATAATAAAAAAACTCCCTAAGTTTTCAGGTTAATATTAGAATGTCATCATTACATTCCATAATTACTTTAAGAGGAAATTGAAAGTGAATTGCCAAATAAATATTTAAGCACTATGATGTAAGATTAGTTTGATTAGGTTTGGAACAAAGTACCAAGGTATACAGAAAATATCCACTCATCTCAATTCTTTTATAAATTACTCTTGAAGTTTTATATTTCAACTGGTGTTTAAATATAGTTGTGTGCTGCAGACTTATGCTGTAGAAGTATAAAACAACAAAGAATGAAAAGAAGTTAATACTTTAGTAACACAAAAAAAATAGTTCAGATGATACAATTTCACCTTTTCCTTTCCTTACTAGAATTTTACCAGGAGAGAGCTTGTTTGACAAGACACCTGCTTCATTAACATCCTCTAGAAAATTTTTCTTCTGTGACTGTACACTTGAAGATGCTGGATTATATCAACCAGCAAACCAACTGAAGACAGTTACTCAGTCGGAACCTCCTCTGTCTTGTAAAGAAAGTGAAAATGGTAGATTTCTTTCTTTGATACCAGGACTGGATGTCACTGCTGAGTATCTTGTTCCTACTGATCTTGTCAGGGGCTTAAAGAAACGTTCATTTACACATGAAATGGATTCATCTGCACTTCTGCAGAGGCAGAATAATCAAACCAAACTTCACAAAACATCACAAGTAAACTCACATCTTTCTGCCCCCTCAGTGGGAAATACAAGTACAGAAAGAGAGGGAAGTTCAAGCTTAGACATTAGGAGAAATTCTCACCACTACAGCAGTCATTTTCACAAAAGTCAATCTGCTGCAAGTAGAGGGAAGCACCAGAATTATTATGAATACCATCCAGCATTCATCTTCCAAAGTCTCAGCCAAACAGATTTAGAGGGATATAGTTATTTTTTCCCAGAGGACCATGCCACTGACAGAGACGAAAAGCTCCTTCCTTCTTGGCCCACACCTTCAGGCCTCACTGAATCTAGTGCTTTGTTCCTGTGCCAGCAGGCAATAGCTAATTCCAGCATAGGAAGATCCTGTGGTGCCCTCCTTGGCCGGCGAACAGAGGATGCCATCAATATGTGTGTTAAAGATTTGCTGCTGAAAGATGACCTCAGTTGGGCAGAAGCTTCCTTAGCTCTGCTGGAGAATGAATGTGAGAAAAGAATTTTAGAAGAAATAAATTACAACCCACAGGAACTTGAAGAGTCAGTTGAGAGCCTACTTACTGCTCTAAAGTGTCCCAGTCTCTGCAGTGGTAACGGGGAATGTACAGGATGGGGCTGTGCATGTTTTCAAGGCTACAGCTCGTATGACTGCAGCATACTGTCTGGTAAGTGGGAGGGAAAATGAGATTTACTTCAGTAATGTTCTCAGTGTTTGTGCAAAGTGTATTTGTTTTGCTGCCTTTCTCTCCTGCTTTTGTACATGGACAAGGGTTCTCAATTATTTAGCTTCAGTTTACTACAGCTATAATTGTTTTGCATTCAGCCTTCTTGTTTCCAAGGACAAAACATGAGCTTAGTTTCTAATAGGTTAGATTAAAAAAGTCAGTTTGTAGTGCAGAGTGTAGCCCCAAGAGATGGCAATGTTTCCACATGCTGTTTCCTTCAGGGAAAATATGCCACATTCATCCCTCCCCTAGATTTGTATAGTTTATGTGATCCTGTTTATTAACTTTAAGTGGGATGTTTTTGTCTTCGGTGATGTTACACTTCTGTAAGCTAACTGTTAGATGGGATGGGAGCAGAATAGGTGGTAAAGAAAAAAGAGGTGTAGCATAGTGCTGAGCAGGGTTTTTTTAATTTTCAGTAGGTAAGATATTCACTAAAAATTCAGTTGAACAATTACACTGGGAAAAACATGTATGGTACTACCAAAGTCAAAACTCTTTCAAAATAAAACCTGTTAATATTTTGTATTGCAATGGTGTTTTTGTTTTAATAACTTACTTAAGAAGAAATAGAGAAAGAGGGAATAGAAAAATAAGAAATATTTGACTTCAAGAGGAAGAAAATAAGCTGGTTTTAGCTCATTAAAACTGTTTTTGAGTGTTCTGATATGTCAGTTTATTTCCTGAAATAACTTCCATCTGAGATTTTTTTTTTAGTTTTTAGTCAAAATAATTCCTATATAAATTATTGTATAATTTATATTGTCTCTTTTTCAGTTCCTATTTCTAAGGCCTCAGTTTCATTTCAGTTTTATTCTGGAAGTCTGATGTAAAGAACCATAGCTGAGAAAGCAAAACCTATACGCAAGCATTCATTATAATTTGAAATTTCTCTGCTTCAAATGCTGAGGTTCCAAGAGAAAATAGAAGCCTAGCTTTAAATCTAAAGTCTCAATTTAACAATGTAAAATCTTTCTGTTTATGCTTCCCTTCAGCTGGGTCCAGATTTTCTTAAGTACATAGTTTTCATGGTTGGCTAGAAAAATAAACATATTTCATAATGTAAATGCATATGAATGAGTTCTCATGCTAGCATTTATTGTCCAATCTCTACTTCCAAGACCAGGCTCCAGAAATTACAGAGCTGGAGAATGCTGGGCTGTGTGATATTCGACAATATGAGTGCACATCAGTACGAGTGTTTGGACATGGCTTCAGGGACTCATTGAACCTGAAATGTGAAATCATCGAATTGCAAGTAGGTCTCCCTGAATAGTGACAATTACATTTTAAACTTCTTGGAGAACAAGGGACAAAATGTCAAACATATTATTCATTGATGTGGGCACAACCCAATGCTTTAGTGGAAGCTAAAAGCAAAGGCACTCAGCACTTTGCAGCAAACACTCTAGACTTTGCAAGATTGCCATTTCCTCCATGATAAGAGAAATACAAAACATAATGGGAATGTTCAGCAGCTGGGAGGGAGATAAGAGCATACTGCAGCTATCCATCAGAAAAGGGCAAGGGCAGCCCTATTAGTAACAACCAGAACATCGTTGTATTTTTAAGTGCTTATGGAGAGGAATTGAAGTACCACTTCTTTGGAAAAAGGACAGCAAGGTTAAAGCCGTTACTAGATTTCTGTCTCAAATCTAATGCCTTTTATAAACCTAATAAATCTGTTAGGAAAAGATAAAGGCGTTTTTGATATGTTGTCCCTTTCCCAGAGGTAGAATACCATGGCTATTTAATGATATATGTCAGGTTTGAACAGGAGATTAAAAAATGTTTCACTGTAAAATTAAGGGGAATTTGTATAGAGAGACTGTTGTTGCTCATCCTTAAAAAGAAAATTCAAGGCAAATATATAAACAATTTACAAGTTATAGCCTGGAATAAATGGTCAGCAATTGCAACTTTATATGCCACGTTAGACATGAGAACAAAAAAAGCTAAAAGTAAAACTGTATTTTATTGCTGTGATGATGGAGAGGGTGAGAGCTGGCAAAAGAGGAACCCTTCAATGGGAAATTTTATTCCTGAGACAATAGTTTTCCTTAGCTATTTCCAGCAGATGCTGAAATTATTTTGACAGATTAGGCAATGAAGGCTATAGATATTTTTAAAGTCAACATGTATCCACTCAAGTTGGCTCAAAATGATTGTTGAGAGTAAGTTTACGCTCCCCTTATATTAAAAGACTTTTAGACCAAGCTCACAGTAAGACAATTACTGGGAGTTCACTTATCACAATTTGAAATGTCTCAGTTTTAACTCACGGCAACATGTTCTGAAATCTCTCTTGGTGGTGCTGTATTTGGCTCCCAACACAAAAACTTCCTAATTAGTCACTTTTAAAGATGATCTTCTCACTGACAAGAGCCATTTTACTGCTGTTTACTGCAGTTGAGGAGAAAGCTGTGAATTTCTCCTTGAGAATACAAAAGAAAGTAAGTTTGAGGTACCGGGCTTTTTTTTGTTTTGTTTTTCAGGCTGGAGAAATAGTGAATAAATATCAATGGGCTTGCAACAGTATAGAACTGCCCATATTTTGCAGTGCAAAATATGATCATTTAAGTTCAAATTAATTGAACTTAAATGATCAAAATTTTGGTAGAAGAGACATGTTGACAGAATTTAGAATTTCTTTTTCTTTTCAATATTTTCACATTTGAAATGTTAAATCAAATCTATTGTTCATGGGCTCTCTTACCCAGTTTAGGGCAGATACTTGATAGAGGTTTAGGTAGGAAAGGGCCAGCAACCTAGGATTACAGAGACAGAGAATTTAAAGGTTAAGGATGAGAGTATATTTAGTCTCTGCAAAACAAAAAAACAGTTTTATTTTCTTCTGTTTTACATTGAACTCCAATTTCTGTGAACCTTATGATCTGAAATGCTTATAGATCTGAAGGCTTTTAATTTGGTTTTTGAAAGGTTAAACTGCTTCTGAAAAAAAATCTGAAAGTGCTTCCAGCTACTAACAAAAAGTTTCTGAAGAAGTAGACTGTATCTACATTTCAAAGGTTACAGTACTAAATGCACTCAAAATTACATATTTAGAAACATTTGGCTTTTATATTTACCTTTGCTATGAATTTCTTAACTGGGTATAGGGTGAAAGAAAAAATGCATGGTTGGAACAGAAGTAGCACATAGGTCTTTTTGGCAAAAGTGTTTCTTTTTATGTTTTAAAAAAAAAGGCAAGGGCAATACACAGCAGATGACTTAATGTGGGGATTGGGATTGGATAAATGTTTTGATTGACTCCAGCAACTAAAAAAAATGCCAGCTCAGGAAAAACTACTCAAGCTGAAAATGCTTTTTACTTGCTGTTCTCTTGATTCGTAGTCTGCCTAGAATTTTAGTTCCATCTCATTTTATTTACTTTCCATATGCTTATCCTTACTTCCACATCAATGCTTCAGTCAAATAGAATTCTCATCCTTACTCTGTTATCTTGTACTCTCAAGATGGATCCTTGGATGCCCTGTCCTCACAGCAGTTTAGAGGAAAGGTCTGCAGGTCAATGGTGTCTTGTTCTATTGAACAACCTTTTGGCTTGTACAAGGCTAAATGGCCAACTGCTGGTATTGACCCAGCACCCAGAATGATTCCTGAGCCCTGCCAAAACCCTCATCTGTTCCTTTGACTAAAGCCTGTCCTCTCATGGGAGTGGAGATGGAGTAGAACAGAGGCACCTGATCACCCACTGCTTCACCCTCCTATTACCTTCCTGCTGGAAGGATTGTTTGTCCTTGGCAATGCAACGCCAAAGGGCCCTGCTTCAGGAAAGGCTTCTCTGCCTGTTCCTCCACAGTAGCAGCCTTAGGTAAAAATCTGTGTGTGCAAATACTGTCTTCTAATATTTGCCACTGCATTCTTATCCAGACACTTTAGACTTGCTCAAACACCATGCAACACATGCGGAGTTTTTCCTCTGGTAAAAATGTTTCCATGATGTATTCCAATGAAAAACAAATTTTCTTTCTTAACATACAGTACAGTCATAGACAATGGATTCCTGGAGAACCTCTGACTATGCCAGCTGCCTTCCAAAATGCCAGGACTGTCGACTGCCAGTTACCAAATGTTAGCCAGCAGTCTGATGTGATGGATATGGTTGATGACAAACCCATTGCCAGATGGCAAATAAAGGTACTCTCAGAAATTTCAAATATTCACTTATAAATATTCCTACTAAGATGAAAATACATCATGTAGATATTATGTTTATTTAATAGTACTAACGGGAAAAGTCAACTTACTTAACTTGAGGTCTCAGTCTTGTCACCTAAGCGTAAGTGTCAAGTGTCGTTTGACAGTGTTCTCTTGCAAGGGGACTGGTAGACACAACCTAGGTCCTGCAGAGACACACACTCTTCAAGAGCAGAAGTTAAAGGCCAAGTAGTTACCGTAGAGTATTTCAAATGACCTTGGATCCATCTTTGGTAGAACTGAGTTGAGCTCAGGCACATGTACAAATCCCTGTGAGCAGGTATCTGAGCTCTCATACAGATGTAGTCAATAAGGTCAGTACAGCCTACACAAAATTCAATTTACCTAAAAGTAGACACCGACGTGTGGTTGGTCAAAATCTGCCTAGACTCCTTGGCAGGTTTGATTAGATTTCTGATAACTGTTGTGAGAGTTCAGACACCTGCATGTGGGTGTCTATTAAAGTGGAAGCTCATGCAAGCAGACCATGTGGGTGATATATCGATAACCTGTATCAGTAAATCCATTTTTACTGCTCACCTTGCAGATTTCTAATGATGGATTTGTTTATAGCAACTCTAAAACAATCATATTATATGATGGAGCCTGTCAGACATGTGAACCACAAGAATCTGGGCTATGTACATTAAAGGTATGTGTTTCACTACTCTCTATTATGAAAATATGCATTGTTTTAGGCTGAAAAAAAATTTTGAAAAATTAGCAGAACATACCCCGTTCTTGTTCCCAACAGGGATTTTAAATGCAAAGAAGAAACTGAGATGAGACAATTTTAATTGTAAAAAATCAACCCAAAAGTTCGTCATATAATTACCAAGTAAAACCTAACTCTCTATCAGTTGTTTAGATATAAAAACAAGCTTAGTTGTTTAATGGAAGCAGAATGATTTTATTTGATTCTTACAAATTCATAGCCAGTTTGATAACCAAAAATATTAATGAATTACATTTTCATTTTTCTAAAAGGAGAAAACATGCAACATAGATGGACTCTGTTATGGTGAAGGAGATATAAATCCAACCAGCCCTTGCTTACTGTGCAGACCTGACTTATCAAAGTTAACTTGGTCAGTTGCTGAAAGTAAGTTCTAAATAGTTCTATTTTAATGCCAAGTAGTTGAAAGTCTGCAAAGTTTTTAAATTCATGGTAATAGTGATGTTTTAAGTTTAACTAGGTAAGAGTTTTGGCATTTCTATTAGTTTCTGAAAATTATATTGTCGTTTCCAGACCATATATGTAATATTTTGATTTACTTGCCCTGACTCTCCTGCTGTAGCCATTATAAATAACTAATGAAAATTAACAACTTTCAGTCTACTTAGCACTTTGGAGTCTTGGTATTTAGCACAGCTACATCCACATGTGTTTGTTTTCAATATGTAGGTGTAACAGGTATTTTTCAACAAATCTTTCTGATTACAAACAAGTGGAGATCACCAATTAAATTAAATTACATGTCTTATTTATTAGACACTTAATATCTGGGCATCATTTACATTGATGCGATAGATACATGGCCTAAGTACTTGAAAGTACGTCCAAGGCTGTTGCACTCCAGTCCAGTTAGAAACCACACAATGAACAGAAAACTTAAGTCTGAATTTTTAATTTTCCTTCTCTATAGTACAAAGTTCCAACATAGGAGTTGTAGCTCTTTTGATGCAGACTTTAGTCTTTGGATATACACATCACCTTGGTCTGTTCACCAAATGGAATGTTTCTTGGAGCTTTCATATTAGCCTTCCAGCCTGCCCTGCCAACCCAAGTCTATAACATCACAAATACAAGCATCCCATCAATACCTTCATGAGTGAAAGACTCATGAAATCAAGACTCTGCCTTGATTAGGAAAGGTCCTGTCTGAATGGGACATCTTGGTGCTTGTCTTGGTAAATCTTGTCCCAGTTCAAGCTTGTACTGAAAGCCAAGGTAGATGTAACTATTCTAAAAGGATGAGGTATGAATGGAAGGAATGAAACTAAATGAAATCCATCCAGCAGACAGGGAGTCTAGGGGTTTCCATGTTATGGACTGGAATTCAATACAGCCAAAGTTAGAAATGAGAGAAAAATGTAAACCAGAGGCAACACTGCAAGTGTGAGGAGCACGACCTCTTCTGCAAGGAAGATGATGTTACAAATTAGAAAGTTTAGCAGCTGAGACATTGGTTACACCTTCTTCCTTCATGGTTTTTGCCACAGTGAGTGGATTCCTGCTTGCAGCAGTCACTCACTAGGTATTGAAAATATCAAGTGTTCTTCTTGTGCCATTCAAATGACATTAGAATTTAAGAGAAATAAGTACATGGGATTTCTTTTGTAGAAAGATATGTGCCTTTTAATTTTTATAAGCATATTGCAGCTTTTCCTTAGAAGAGGAAAATATCTCCTTTGTTACAGGTAACCAGCCTCCAGTGCTTGAAACTTTTCAGGGTATACTACAGACATTTTATGGAGAAGATTTTTTATATCAGTTTTTGGCTTCAGATCCAGAGGGCTCTGCTACTCATTTCACATTGGATTCTGGTCCAGAAGGTGCTAGTCTTTCCCCATCAGGTCTCCTTTTGTGGAAAGCTGTGGCAATGAATGTCCATAAATTAACATTTTCTTTGACAGATGACTGCAATGCAACGACTAAGGTAGAAATAGAGGTAATGAATATTACAGTAAAATTACACTTAATAATAAGATATCTAAGTTATCTATTTACAGAACTCATTGCTAGTTCATTAAAAAAAAGAAAACTGTCTTATTGGGCATGTCTTGTAGGTCAGTGTAAAATCATGTGATTGCCTAAATAATGGCTCATGTGTGACAAACATTAATTTCCCACCTGGAAGTGGAAGATACCTTTGTGTGTGTGTGCCTGGATTTGAAGGTGATCTCTGTCAAGTGAATACTGATGACTGTAAACTTAACCAGTGTGGTATCGGCAGATGTGTGGATGCAATAAACAGCTATTACTGTGAATGTCCACATGAACTGCAAGGTAAATTGCTATTTTATTTCCATCTATTTGTCATGTCTAGTGATAAATAGGAGTTTTTAGTTTTATGTCTACAATTTTCTTTTTTAATTTTTCACTCTAAATAACTTACTGTTGTATTATGAAGAAACTTTATGGTCTTGTGGTACATAGATGTACTTCAAGATTTTTCTTGCATGACTATAATAGTTGTTTATATTAGTTCATTATGAAAGCTAATTTGCATTGTTTTCCTCTGCAACGGTAAATTAATTAACACAGGGAAATACAGGAGATTCCTCCTGCAGATAAGCATTTAGTCCCCACAGCCCATCTTCTCTCTATTCTACAATAAGCAAAATACTTGATATGAGATGAAAAAATGTGAATAGAAAACCTTATCAGCTATTCTTAGTAGATGTACTGAAATGATTGGTTGCACTTTTTTTTTTCTCAGCACTTGCATACATTATACTTTTATAAACGCACCATCAAAGTCCAGTGACACAATATTATAAAAAAAATTATATCTGTATTTCAATACAGGTAAAAATTGTCAAGAGGATGTAGATGAATGTGCATCCAATCCTTGCTTCCCTGGAGTATTTTGCTTCAATACTTTTGGTTCTTACTATTGTGGTCCATGCCCAAATAATCTGCAAGGAGATGGGAAGTCATGTCATGGTAAAATTATTTGATTTTCAGAAGAATGGTATTGTCTTATTGTCATTCAGTTAAAATATCTTTGATAGTGCTTCATGTTTCTAACAATAACTTAAAACTCTTTTCAGTAGTCAGCAAAGCAGGGCTGTGTCTCTGCTGATGGCAATATTAGACTTTACTGGGTCAACACAGATGTAAAACACAATTTCTAGTGTAGAAAAAAAACAAATACAGAACACACCCTCCTGTTCTTTTACATCGAAATAGAATAAATAATACAGTGGAGCAGTATTAATACAGTTGGCATTTTTTCTTCATTTTTTTTCATAATACAATTAGTTATTAATAAATTATTGAAAACATATATTTCTATTAGATTGATTAACATAGAACTGCTTACCCCAGTCAAGGAAGCTGCCAAACATTTATTTACATGCAATTACTGAATGACTTGTATTTTAAAAATACTGTTAAAACACTTTTAAGAAGCATTTTTAAACTTCTATCTACTTTCTGAAATTTGAGTTGTTTTTATGTATTAAAATTTTAGCTCTGTTTGTAATTTATTTAATTTAGACAAATGTAGCTACTTCTGTGCACTACTAATGTGCCTTCACATCTTTTCAGAAAGCTTTGATGACACTGATGTTAAAAGGAAGGATTTCATGGGAAAAATTGGAGGGAATAAAGGTGATTTTTTTTCCTGAAGTAAATGGAATTTCTGATTCACATACTGATAAGAATGTAGCTAGCAAATAAGGGTTCTAGTCAGTTTTATGCTATTCACTTTATTTTTCAGTTTGACACAATTTATTAATTAGTGGGGTTGTATTCTGATCTGAAAAAAATGAGACTGAAATGTCAATATCAACAAATCCCTTGGGTCAGTCAAGCGATTTTATTAACAGTGTGATGTATGACAGTCTTACAGTTGTCTTTTGTTTTAGTGACCAGCCACTGACATAAAATAGGTAACATGGGGATAGGGACATCTGTTATATGAGATAAACAAAAGTTTATGGCATTATGTTGAATGCCATTTTTGTAGTTTAACTCAAAGGAGAAGCTAAGGGTATGGCAAGTGAATATGTTTATTCAAAACTCTGTAAATGCTGTTCCTGGCATTTCCAGGTCTGTGCCTGCAGGGAGTTTCTTTGTAGGAAGGTCTCATGTGTCTTTTCCCTTTATCTCTGAATTGTTGTTGGAGGAAAGGAAGACTGACTCACTACACTGCCAGTGCTGGATAATTCTTCATCAGCTGCAAAATGGTTTGCTTCTCAGCAGTGGGAGATCACACGTCATTACGATTCAGTAAAGTTTAACCTTTTGTAAACCATTTTCTAGCTATAAATAGGTTAGAATTTCATTCCTCCACTTCCCCATAATGCTAAAACCCCACATACAGTATTCTACCAGTCTGGAATTACAGTGCTGTACTTCTTTCCATAAACCACACATTTTCCCTGGGCAGAATATGAAGAATTTATCATTCATTTTGCTCTCTCTTGAGGAGACTGAGTCATTCTCTGCTGTTTATTAAACAGTTGAAATATCCCACTACTACAACCCATGCAGAAAGTTTAAGAAAGTTGATTAAAAAGTTTGAAGAATAAAACATGGTAATACTTGTGCTACAGGTCGGTGGCTTGTTCCCCTAGAATACTGTCCATAGTGCATCAGTATGTATAAGCATGTACATACATGTGGTTTTATCTGTGTTTCTAGTGCTTAGACACATTGATGAACCATATGCAATCTCTTTCCTTTAAATTCTTTCAGTTACCTAGTTGAAAGCAATATATGGAGCTAATAATCTGCTGACAGTAAATCTGTTTATTGACCTAATATAGGAAAAACTCTGCTCTTATAAATCATGCCTCCTATGAATCGTGCTTTGTTCTTCTCTTCCAGCCAAAGAAAAGCCATGGTGAGGGCAGGAGAGATTGTAATCAGAATACCTGGATCTTCTCTAATTCTCCCAGTTAGGTTCTACTGCATACTTACATTCTGACATAGCATAAGGAGAGATTTCCTGAGGCACAGAATGAATGGGCTGTATGTTTATCTGTTCAGAAAACATTCCCCATGCTTAAAGGGAAAAAAACATCTGATGGTATTCACATACTTCTCCCCCTTTTCCTTCTAAAATACTGTAGGTTTTGAGCCATTGTCCTTTAAGAAGGTTTTAAGCATGTTAAGTTTTATTCCCAATTCTACAGATGTCCCAAACAGATTTATTGCTACAGAAATGGTCAGTAGCAGCATGCCACCAACCTCCACAGTAAAAACAATCACTGCCTGGAAGACACCTGATTCTCAGAGAAGTGCTTCTGTACAACCTGTGGTTACTGGAAACATTACTCACGCTCTAGGCACCATCAGTGGTCACTTTGCTGATGCTGAAAACAGTTCTTCAACACATGCTGTAAAGGCTGCGTCTTCAAGGAGCCATGCTGTGTCACCTGAGAAGAAAACAAGGGCACAAGTTGAGGCCTTCAGCTATTTTGAGAGCAACACGAAGACTTCCCCTAGCAGTAGAGCAAGTATAAGCAAAGGACATTCTTTGGCAAACAAAGCATTCAAAGGTGGAAATGCTCAGAGAGTTCTACACCGATTAGCTAAACATAAAGCAAGTCATTTACCTTTTACCCTCGTTGAAGTCACTGTCCCACCAAAAATGCTTCCTGAGGAATTGAGTGAAAAAGTGATTCCTGAAGCAGTGACCTGTTCTGGTTTGCCCTGTTTTCCTGGTGTATCCTGTGAGCCAAGTCAGGATGGAGGTGTCAAGTGTGGTCGTTGTCCTTATGGCTATTATGGAGATGGCTTCACTTGCAGAGGTATTACAAATTGTTGCACTTAAATGCTTTGAAGAAAAGAATTTTTAGATGTCTTCATAACTTGCAAGTATATTGTTACTGTATTATCAGTGGAAAGTGTGTATTGAATTTTCTCATTTTCATTATTAATATTGGCATTAGCCTACAGGCTTTTAGTTGTATGGATGCCCTTAAAAATACTTTCCTGATGCCTCTTGGACTCTGCATTTATGGGCAGTGACTTAATGGATTCTCTGTGATCGGTTCACTACATTAGGCAAGACAAAATGAGCTGAAACGCCACTTCCACTTTCCTTATTCCTTTCTTTGTTTTCTTCATTGCCTTTCAGCAAGATGTAGACAGCCCTGTGGCAAAAATATGGAGTGTGTGGCCCCCAATATTTGTAAATGCAGGCCTGGTTATGCTGGTTATAACTGTCAGGCTGGTGAGTATGGCATGTTAATTTTGCCTCTGGTAACTCATATGCACAAATAAATGATTTGCAGTGTGCTGCTGATTTTTTTTACAGCTCTCTGCAGACCTGATTGCAAAAATCATGGGAAGTGTATTAAGCCCAACGTCTGTGAGTGTTTACCTGGATACAGTGGCTCCACCTGTGAGGAAGGTAAATATAGCAGATTTTGCTTTTAAGTCCATAACTACCCAAAGGATGCTGTGAGCAACTCCCATGGCTGTTTGTTCTGACAGCATGAAGATGTATTCTTTTTACTGTCACTTTAACAGAAGTCTTGAGTTACATTTTGGTATATGTCCTGATTTTCTTGATATACACTGCAAATGTTGCTTATGATTGGATATTCCTAAATTGAGGTTTTACATTAAATAGAACAGTTCACCAGTGAATGTAGTTGCCTCTAAGCTAAACACTCCTGAAGAGTGGGAAGCACTGTGTAGAAATTGTGTCAGCTTTCTTCTCTTCAGGGTGACCACCCCTTTTGGGACCCTGTACTACTGAAGTTGTTTTTATTACTTAGTCTTGTCCAGAGGCTTTCCATATATCTCCTTATTTTATTTCCAGTTTTTTGCTCACTGACAGTTATTAACATTTCATTTTTTATAAAGCATAACCAGTCCATGCATCTTTCTAGAGGTGATTTGTTGAACATAAAATTCTATATCTGCAGCACATTGTAAACCACCGTGTCAAAATGGAGGCACATGCTTGGCCAGAAATCTCTGCACCTGCCCATATGGTTTTGTGGGACCAAGATGTGACACAAGTAAGCAAAAGAAAATAAGAGAAAAATACTCAACATTTTTCCTGTTCTTCAGGAGCAAGAAAGCAAATTATGGTTTAGAACTTTTATGCCTTCTGTCCAATGCCAGCAAATGTGCCTCTTCGAAGGTTCCTATAAGTGGCCTTTTTGAACATCAGGTAATATTTGCACATAACTGAAAACATGGTGGACTATAAAAGTGGCAAATAATTTATATTTTATGATTCACAAACATGAAAGAATTGAGTACACTGTGTATGTGATACTACCTGTAGAAAAAACACAGATGTTTCATATGTCGTGACAGCTTTTTAACTTCTGTCAGCTCAGATTGATTAGATATTGGGGTACATTCAGAAGCTGGTGTCAGTGAATGGTGTGTCACAAAGACTGGGATACAGGAAAACTGATTTCAGAGCCGCATGATGGTGTCCTCTTTCCTTTTACCTGGGCTAAAAGTTGAAAAACTTGCTGTGATCATAGCTGAAAGATTGGAATTACTGTGTCTCACATAAATTGTCTTTAAATATCAAATCATACATGCTGCAATTTGGCAACTCCAAATTTTGGGTATATTTTTATGGGTAATTTGTAACTTTCAGAGAATCCAAATTTAGATATGCTATTTATATGTGGTTCACCTGGATGTACCATTGCATTATTGACCCTGAATTCAGAAAATCCTTTGTCTCCTCCTCAAATCCCAGGAGTTTTGGTTTTCAGTTTTTCTTGTTCTAAATTCAATTCTGACAAAAAAAAAATGCTGCTCTTTGTGAAGGAGTGCTAAGGAGAATGAGATGTTTTCCTGAAGAAGTGATTCATGGTTTTCCCCAGCTGTGATATTTTAATGTCTTCGCTTGCCAGTCTCACGTTCCTGTGTGCATGCAGCTGCACTTGCATCACGTAACACAGTTCATTTGTCTCTTAGTATTGTGTTTATCATTTGGTTTAGAATTTTAATTTAAACTTCTATATTTTTAACACTAAATATTACCAGACCATGGATATTTGCATGGAAAGACATTTTATTTACCTTTGTCATCTGTGCTTGCTATTATGGATTTGAAACTAGATTACTGTGTTTAGCAATTCCTCTTCAGCTAGGAATTGTATGTTACTTCCAGTGTTAATATTTGGGAAAGAACTGAAAAACTAATCAAGAATAATTTGTAATGTATCTCTTTCTTGTTCTCCCACCCCCTGTCTCCTCCTTTGCCTTCTCTTATGTTTTTGCCCACCTTCTTGGATGGTAGTGGTTTGCAACAGACACTGTGAAAATGGTGGTGAATGTCTCACTCCAGACATCTGCCAGTGTACACCTGGCTGGTACGGACCTACCTGCAGCACAGGTAACACCCCTGCAACTGCCATGTTCCTGGGAGAGCGTCCATAGGACCTCCCATTGTTTGAAATTTGGAACTACATGGCTCATGTGGCAGCAGTGGGCAGCTGCTCTCTGCTGCAGAGCCCACACACTCCTTTGAGTCTCTGCATATTAGTTCTGCTGCCAGCAGCACCTCTGGGAAGTCTTATGCTGATCCTTTAATTTGGGGTAAAGACTCTACGGGAACGATGTTACCTGCAGTGATTTTAGCTGTTTAATTCCTGTTCTCGAAACAGACACACGTATTTTGTAGACTTTGTTTGGGTGTCATGCTTCCCACTCTTCCTGACCCTGTTTCTGCAGCAATGTGTAATCCTGTGTGTCTCAATGGTGGTTCCTGTACTAAGCCAGATGTTTGCCTGTGTCCACATGGATTCTTTGGTGCCCACTGTCAGAATGGTAATATTTTCTTTTTTCTTCTCCCCACTCCTTAGTTGCCATTATGAGCAAATCTGTGAGAAAATATTCAGACACAAAATTAACAATTTACTTCTCGTGTACCTGAGAAGTGGTATAAAACTGAGATAACATTATTTTTTAGATTTTATGGCTGATTCAACAACTGTCCAAGGAGAATGAAGACTCAAAATTAGTGTTGCATTCTACTCAATATTTAAGCAGCTTTCATCCAGTTGCATTGTATGTTATGTGTAATCTGGTTACTTTGTACATATACAGTTGCCAACATCGACTCCTTTTTATCTGATTTTATCTTTACTATTGATTTTTACACCGAACCACATTAATATGATTTTTACAATGCAGGCCTGATAGTGCTGAATGTCCATACAAGCTGTCAGAATCTTAGTGTTGCACTCTTGTTTTATCACTAAGTCAATATGCAAGCTACAGCCTTTTCCTCCTGTTTGTATCTTTTAGCCATCTGCAGCCCTCCTTGTAAGAATGGTGGTCATTGCATGAGAAATAATGTCTGTACTTGTCCTGATGGCTACACCGGCAGAAGATGTGAAAAAAGTAAGCCAGTGTTAAAATCTTCCTGTGATCCAAAATCACCAATAAATTATTCTGTAATCAGTTAAATGTATTAAACAGCAGATGGCTTTGATTTTAAGGTGTCTGTGAGCCAAGGTGTATGAATGGAGGAAGATGTGTAGGCCCAAACATTTGCTCTTGTCCTTCAGGATGGAGAGGAAAAAGATGTAACACTCGTAAGTACCTTGTAGTTACCAGGAGAACCATACCTTAAAAGTAATATGAGACTCAGGGCAACTCTGTCCACGCAAGTAATACAGAGTCAGTGCCAAAGAACTTAAGAATATATACACATTGAAAAATCAGTTGTCTATAACTTGGCAGCAAAATTTAGGATGGAGAACTAATACTGTGCAGTTCTTCAGCTAAATCATGGCTTATCACTGAAATATCTGCAAAATTATGTATAGCAAATATTATTTGTTTCTTTTTGGATTCTTGTCTAATTAAAAACATCTGTGTTTCTGCAAAGAGATGAGTCAAAAAAGTGAAAAAAATCCAGTTTGTGCTGTAGACCATAAAACTAGATAGAATAGAAAAATAAGTTCAGTGGAATATTGGAAAACTGTGGAAACAGCTGGTTGTGATGTGAATGAATGATGCAGTGGGCACAAGCTCTTTAGGATGGGTAGAAATAGGACTTTGATGGTTGCAGGTCTGTGGGTAACATTGTATCTTAATGAGGATATTGATGGTGCATAAATAAATTGTGTCAGCATGGATAAAAGCACAGTATGCATGAAAATCAGCATGAGGATGTGTGGTAGAAATCCCATGGCTAAAGTGTTAGTGTCTGTCAGAGTACCCACCCAAGGCTTGACAACTGGTGTAGGCAATGAGCTCTCTAATGGCATGGAGGAAAAATAAATTTCCCTGTATTACTTTCTGTAATTATTGGAAAGAGGTTGTTTTTTGAAAACAAATATTACCAGTATTTACAGGGGTGAGATATTCTTGGACACTGTGGAAAAGAGATTTGATTATCAAATAGTCAGCTATGATTGAATGGAAATAATGGTGCATTAGATCATGGCTTAATAAGCAGGGACAAATATCCAGACAAATGGGTCATAGAAAATAACTTTTGGTCAAATACTCTTGAATTGATTCATTGGATATTCAGTTGAATGATAGACAAAAGAGCTCTTGCCAAGAGCAAGCTTTGTACCTTAGAAAGGTAAATTTGGAAAAAGAAAGCTCTTTAATGGTGCTCTCTTAATTCAGCATTTCAGTCTTTTGTAGCAATCTCTGACACAGCAGGACCTCTGAATGTGGGTTTTTAGTTGTAGGGCTTTTTGTTTCTAGCTGCCTCTCTTCTTTAATATCCTGTTGGCCTTAGACACAGATTTGAGTGAAGATGATGTGACTGTTGTGTATGAAAAGCACTGACCTCTTGTGACCATCCTGAATCTGAAAAATAACTCAATGTAACAACTTGGGATATAACCATACTTTGTGATTATGTTTGTGCAGCAATCTGTCTTCAGGAATGTAAGAATGGTGGGGAGTGTATTGGACCGAGTACCTGTCATTGTCCGCCACAGTGGGAAGGAATCCAGTGTCAAACACGTAAGAATGATGCAACCCAAAACCTCTTGCTTCTGCACAGTTCAGAATGCTTCAGCCGTGCACAGTGCAGAGAAGTCCTCCTATACCTTGGATGTAGTTTATCCACATCTGTGTCAAAGGCAGGATAAAGAGTAGAGATTGCTCTAGCCCTTCTGAAACCCTCCAGGATCTGATGGCGCTCTACAACAATGGCAGTATGGCAGTATGTGTTGGTTTGCTCCAGTGCTATACACTGCTACACAAGCCCTGAGAGGCCATTGTGATAGCTTGAAATAGCAAGATGTGCTAAAAAACACATTACTCATGTTCTTTGCTCAGTCTCATTCATGCTCTGAGCATGTTCTCCTGTTAAATCTGCATCAAAGCAAAAGGCAGACGGGATAGACATAAGAACATCGTTGGCTCCACATGACCTTTAAGTCTCCTTATGCTGAGGGGTGTTACCCTGTGAAAATACCTTCTAAGGTCTTGGTTCCTATAACAAACAGAGTAAGTATCTAGAGATGGCATCCACTTTTCCTTTAGCAAGATGTGTCCATGAATAAAGCCTCATATGTACCTCTCTTGTTTTAGCTGTGTGCAACCAGAAGTGTCTGTTTGGAGGCAAGTGTGTATTGCCCAACGTGTGCTCTTGTCGTCCAGGCTATGCTGGAATCCTGTGTGGGAAGAAAATTCAGGTAAATGTAGAGCCAAGACACCGTCACAATACAGTGATTTGGGAGTTAATTAACTAGTCTACCCGTGTCCAGTGAAGCAGCATGATATACACCAAATGTATTTCGTATGATTCCTTCTGTTCATACTGCAGTGAGGGAAAATTAATGGAATTCTTAAGAGCTTTTCCAGTAATTTTTAGGTTCTGCTACTTAGATAATTGTTCTCAGCACCAAATGTAAACTTCCTTTGTTTCAAATTAGGCTGATTGTCTCTTGTCAGGTGGTAGGAATTGATAACACAATTCCTCTTCACAACAACCACTACTTTCTTTTCCAGCATCTGGCCTCATTTTAGGGAAGAGTGTCCTACTGATGACTTTCTTAGCTTACATCAAATCCAACTTGATCTTTTTCCAACTAACTACACTGCCAGCCAGTTCATCACGTGTAACTTCGGAATAACTTTACTTTTTTGTACCAGAGGGAATGATGACCATTTCTCTGTTTTGTCATGCAATTTTCTGTTGGGATTCCCTTGCTCGAGTGCTGATGGTCACTCACTGATGTAATTTGATTAAACATTTTGTTACAACTAACTGTTTTGTGATATCTGAAGTAAAAAAGCATTCTGCACTTCTTGCATCATCTATGGTGTTTCTCTTCTTCTAATTTCAGTGTATTTAGACACATTTGTGCTGCCAGCACAAATGAGATGGGGTAGATATGTGTCAGAAATTGAAACAAAGAAATGCTCATACATATTTTGAAAGTATGCAACTATACATCCTTTATCAATGAGACTGTAATGTTTGTTATATGGATTTCCAAAATGTGACCCAAAGAGAGAAATAATTTTAATTTAAAGGTTTTCGTAAGTATGTCCTGCATAGAGTTAGTCTATTTTTAGTCCAGAAAATATATATATTGTCGGTCAGTCAGTCAGTGCTGTATCATACATTGATCAAAATGGCGCATTTTCTAAATGAAACAAAAAAATTATAAGCACAAGTTTAACTTAATGTTCTTATTCTGCATATCAGGCAAGCAGAGATTCAATAAAATTGTTTCATAAACTTTATCATAAAAATGCATTGCCTCATTAAAGTCTGGTTTTAATATTTGTTTTCTCTCTCCAAGGTACGAAGACATAATGGTTGAAGAAGTGTGGCAATTCACTTGCAATGCTGCATGGATGTATGAGACTTGAAAACAGCAAAAGGGTTGAAGGCAATTACAGAGTTCATTTAAATGAAAGGAATATTCAGAAGATATTTAAAAGATTCATGTTAATCTTTTAGAAGATTCATATTAATCACAAGTGTTGGTGAGCTTCAAAACAACAATCTTGTAGTCACTAAAACTTATGTATATAACTGTAATTTTTTGCTACCTCATTTACAAACCCCATAGCCTCTGATGTCTTAATTGAATTCCCAGATCTGATGACTGAGCCTAAAATTCTGCAGTTTATTCATGTAGTCAACTGGACTATGAATTTCTGTTGAGGGAACAAGACTGTAGCAGCCGCTGGGTGACTCCAGCAAGGAAGGCAACAGTTCTGCACTTGTGAATGGTACCTCCTGTTTACAAACACTGTTTACATACATATTATTTGGCTGTGGACAGAAGAAAAAGCAGCACTGTTTTTTCTTGTTTTGTATTTACATTGGTCTTGTAATGACAAGCCAGTAGCAGGGCAGGAGGGGAAACCAGAACTGAGGCTGGGCTACTAACAATGAAGGCAAGGCCTCCTGTCCTGTTAACAGTCAGCCAGGGGCAGAATGACTCTGATTTATCTATGACAAGCCTTTGTAGCCAGAAGCCAGATCCCCACTGTTCTGTTTTGACTTGAATTTGAAGAGCCAGCTACTGAATTATTCCTGTGTCTGTAAGACTTTTATGCCCCAGTCTGAGATGGCAGTCAGTAATATGAGAAAATTTTGTTCCCAAGACTCTTAGAGAAATTTAACAATGCTTTCTGTAATGCTGAATGTTAAAATAGGAACTGATAGGAGGAGAAATTTGTTGTACATCATGCCATCCATACTCATCGTGTCAGAAAGTATTTGCAAAGACTTCAGAGGATTTTTTTCCAATACAAATTGCTCCAATGAACTGTTAGCACCTGAACAGCTGCCAGACAGTTTTTGGAAAAATAAAATTCCAGGTTTTCTGAAATTTCCTACAGAGGACTGCTATCTTCTCCTAGAGCTGTGAAAGACATTTCAATTCCTGCCATGGCAAAGTGAGCTCCGGTAATAGACACAAACATCCCGTTAGCTAAGCCATTGAAGTTTACTGCTTTGGTTTTTTAAGCCAAAAATAAACATCATGACTTCCTGTTCTCCTGAGTAATATTCAGTTTATATACCCTAATTTTGAACAGGAAGAAAATAAGAGGTAATTTTGCCATTTACTGCCATTCTGGGATGCTGATTACCAAATCATAGCTGTTAGCAGCTCTGTGCCTAGATTTCTCCTCACCTTTTGATAGTCTTCTTAAGTCATCTAGCAAAGTAAGCTGGTATTTTGAGAACTTAGCATCATTCCTGATAGCCTGATGATCTGGGAACCATTACATTATTTAAAACCTACTCATCTTGAACCATTTCCTTTCTCGTATCTCACAAAAGACATTGATGAACAGAATTTGACTAGCTCTTGGAACTGTTTTGGATAAACAAGGTACTGAAAACGTTTTTAGAGTACAAACACACCAATATCACATAATCACTTATTATAGTCACTGCTGTTCAATGGGTCAGTTACAGAGGTACTGTGCAAAAAAGAAAGATAACATCTGCCTGGAGCACTACTAATAGTACTTTGGTTAATGAGTTTGTGCAATAATCAATACATATATGTGCATTTCTAGGATTTCAGGCACAATAAAGGGTTTTTCTATTATAATTGTTAGTGTTCGCTGTTTATTTTCAATGGTTTTAAAAGCAGGAATTATTTCTTTTACATTTTCCAAATGCAAGATGTGTGAACAAAAGCGCATCCAGAGTTTTGCTACAGTAGCTAAAAATTCTCAGTGCTAAGCTGTGCTATTTTTGCTATTTTCCAGCAAGCATATGGTGCAGGAAAATTATTAGTACATGCAAAATGCCAGACAGCTACTTCAAAACTGCCCAGTAATTATGTGATTAGTTGAAACTGTTTTGTTACTACATTTCCATCATACACATGAAACAGAATTCTCTGTAATTAGAAAGCACATGACAACAATACAGTAAAATTGCTCAGTGTAACAAGATGCAGATTTATATAGAGGGTTTGTGTACAGAGGTTAACAGAACTGCTAAAATTGTAACCTGCAATTAGGCCCAAAAGAGTTTGGGGGTGTGGGAGTGGGGAGAATGGTTGGAGTTGACACGGTTCCATTCCAAAGGAATGAAGGACTACTTGTATCAAACTGAAGATTTTGCAGTGATTCTTACCACATTATGCACAATACTGGTATTGTTGTTGAATTTTTTTTGCATGATTTCACTGAAAAGTGCTAGAAGGTGCCTATGTACATCATCCATTTTTCACCTGGTTAAACTACAGTTGCTCTGCAGGCCAACAGAAATTCTCCCAAGTTCACACTGATTATTGCCCCTCATCCTGAGATCTTTTAAAATGCAGTACAGTGAATGTTCTCTGAAGGAAGGGCTTGTATCACAGAAAATACCACAGATAGTCATGTTGGCTATGATTTAAAAATAAAACCACAAGTGGCCCCTATGGGAAAGGCTCTTTCTTTTTACAAAAATTAATTATGTATTTTCATAGCTGAGAAGAGAAAGCAAGTTAACATGTCCATTTACCTAAAGCAAACTCATGAAGAAGCACAAGCCCTAAAGTAAATAGGTATAGAAACTGAAGCTACTTGCCAAATTGGCTGTATGCACTCCATTTTTTGTCCGAATGGAAAACCCAAAGTTTAAATTCTCAAAACGTAACATAGGAATACATACACAAACCCAAATGTAGAGGTTAGAAATAATAACTAAAGTTGTTTATGCAGTTTCTGTCATTCAAAAGTGTCACATGCTGGTATAAGGTCATTTTAACCAACTTCTGCCCACGGCTCAGTTTAGCTAGCAAATGATATTTTGCAGCTAGACTAAGTAAATCCATTCTTGCCAGAAGCACTTAGAGCAGAAAAGAAAACATAAATAAAAAATGTGCATGTTAGTAAACTAAAAAGAAACACCTCACCTTTCCATGCACACTCTAGAAAGACAGAGTATCAAAAATACAACCACTGCAATACCCCAAATTTTTTTACAGTTGTTTTAGTGAAAAGCAGAGTATCTGTATAAGGTGTACAGTTAGCTCTAATAAATAAGGGAGCTAGCATGTTCTGTGTTGCTTTCTCAAGCTGTTCTTGACTGCATGCATGACTTATCTCCGCATAGGAAGACATAATTATCTCCAAAAATTACATGCTGTAACTAGTATGTTCAACCCTCCAGTGAGCAGAAACCAAACAAGACAATTACTGACAGTTCTTTTAGTCTTTTTAGTAACTTTTTCTTAACTGTGGAAATAAGAATCTGGGGACACAGACTGTCATTAATAATAATTCTAAGATTTTTTCGACTCTAACTAACTAGAAAAATCACTTTTAAACTCACTTAAAGTTTAATTGAATGATAAGAAACATTTCTTAAAATCAAAACAAAAAAAAAAAACCTACAATGAACACTGTAGCCAGTAGATGGTGCTACGTTCAAGTAGTATTTCTGAAATATGCCATTGCATTCTGTGTGGCATCAAATTACTGCTTACTTCAATCATTTCTAAACAGGAAAGTAAATTAGCATTTGTTTTGGCCTTTTCAGAAACTCCAATTACAGGTCTCTCAATGACTGCTTCTAGTGTCTTGCTCCTGACAATGCCAATATCTCTTCCAGCTTCTAGTCACTGTTATTGTCACTTTCTGTCTTTATTAGTAGAAGTCAGTGTTTCTGGGAATAATACTGAGATGTTATGCCTCTTGGTATTTACATAGTACTGATTATTTATTCTAAATTTTGGGTCTGGTGCAAGTTATTTTTTCCCATTCATTCCTCTCCAAACAGTATGTCACCTAAGGTATTCAATCGAACTCCAGATTTTCTAAATTATGGCATGATGTAGTGGACTGTGACACAGAATTTCATCATCATCATCATCATCATCATCATTATAAAACTTCAGAACCATTGATGAAATCATCTTGTTCCGCACATGAGAATCACATTTTCACCAGCAGGTGTGAAAAAGCCAGGGTATCCCAGCAAAAACAGCACAAAAAAATGTGCATTCCTCTTATGTTGTGCCCTACGCCAGTTGGAAATCCTACACAACATCTCTGCAGCAGCTTTCCTCTGACAGCCTCCAAAGCAAGTGCAGGAAAAACTCAACAATGCCACACAGCAATTGCTCATAACAGGAAACAGGAGTCTCAGGAACGAAACCATTGCCTTTCAGTTGCCCTTTGCATGCTTGGGCACTGTCTTGTAGAGAAGATTGGTAAATGAGAAGACCCCATTACCTTTTCCTCTTTGCTCAGTGGCTTGTAATCCCAGGAGAAACAGGTCTGTATAGATCACTGCCCCTGAGAGCTACATGTTCTGGTAGTTAAACACAGTTAAAATGTTGTTCCCACAACTGGACTAAAGTAATGCATAGCTAAAATTCTACCACAAAAAAAATTATTCTGGTTTCATCTAGAAGACAATGAAAATCAGTGTCTCAAGAAAATAAAAATTGATCTGAGCATCATTCAGAAAGTTGACTGATTCAGTTTGCATGTTTCGGTAAAACCTTCCTCGACAGGACCATTCAATAAACAGCACAGATGAGACAAGGAACAATGAACATAGGAGATTCAGTCCATTCTGCAGCCCATTCAAAACGCTGCAAAACCTAAATGAAGCTGAACAGGAACATTTCCAGAAGACAAGCATCAACAACCCCTACACATGTGATTTGTGACAGGCACGGCTTTTCCTCACTGCTAGTCTGCAGCCTCCCATTATGCTGCTCCTGTAACAACACAGTCTTGAATAGCATAGAATTATCAATGTCTCTAGAAGAAAAATACATTTCCCTGTCTCACTGGGATAAGGAAATAAATAATTGGAAATTGAGAGATGATCAGATAATATGACTGTAGAAGTAGTCAAGATAAGGACTCTTAGAGTATCAGCCTGGATTAAGCTTTTAGAAAGTAACAGCAGAATTGTCTGAACAAGTATTGGCGGGGGAGTGTTAGTTATTAGGGTTTATTTTAAATACTGTTTAGCTGATTGAGATCCAGATCAGATTGGAGAGGGAGGGACAGGAAGCAGACATAAAGCGATAACCATGATTTAAATAACATGATTTGCTGTTTGGTACTGTTCCAGAAAGATGCAAACTCTGCAAGTTTCCTCTTGAAACTGTTTGATCTCAAAACAGATTGTATTAGAACTAACATTCACTTCTGATGATCTGAAATGAGGGCTTTTTGTTTCATGTGCTTTTTAAAAATGTAATTATATAACACAATAAGTTTAGTCAAAGGGGAGAAAAATCAAGAAGAGCATAGATCTATTCTGAAGTACTTGATTTGAAGAAAATTTTATTTCAAGGTCAGATGTATCAACCAAGGCATAAAACTTCTGCTTATGAAGAAAAGATGAGGAGAAAACCTGTCATACACTGCACACAGTTGGATATTTGTAACAACTTTCCTTCAATCAGCAATACCTTCCTTTCATACAGAAAAGCATGTACTTAATATAGTGAGGACAAAAAGCTGTCTGAAATCAAGTTACCATGTTTATTTTAAGGTCCCTCACTGCTGCAGAATTCCTCTCTGTATAGTTACATGAAGAAAAATGCAGCTTATCTTGGCTGAAGTTGTTTCATTCCTTCCTTTTCTTTGTACACTGTGGCCCAGAGTATGGCAGTCGACATCTACACACATTTGGAGCGATGCATTTCCCTCCATGCTGGCAGGGCAGTTTACATACAGCTGAAATGAGACACCAGATACACAGCATGTCTTCAGCACAATACAGGATCATTTTTCTTTTTGTTTCACTGCGGTAGCACAATTGTTCCCTGGTGACTGCACTGGGACAGTATAAATAAAATCATAATGGAAGAACTGAAAAGCAATGTCTCTCAATTTATGGCACTGTGGCCTTCACTGGAATACAGGCACAGTACATCTAGTCTTATTCATGCTCCATTTCCCTTTTAAAATACTATAATTTCTGTTCTTTAAGGCACAGGCTTTTTTTCAGATGGATGCCCCCATAAAAGTGAGAGAACAATAACAATTCCTGCTGAACCTTATTCAAGCCAGTGCTTGGATCCACCCCTGTGAGGAAACAGTCACCTCATACTAGCAGTATCTCACATACTGCCCTCCTCTTCCCCCACAAGAGCAGAGGAGGGCTGAGTGGGCACAGCTTCAGCTGTCCCCTGCTACACACCAGTTCAGCTGACAAGCCAGGGGCTGCAATTTGGTTATGAGCATGTACACTGAAAGAAGCCAAACTTGATGCAGATCTAGTTAGTTTTTGGGAACGGGGATTATTTTGACATTAAGAACCTGAACACTTCTGCCATACCTGCAGCTGCAGGGAGCTAAGCATTCTATAAGTTCTTTGCAACACCCACACTTGGCTTTTGCTAACACCCTCTGTCTCAATACACTGATGAATATAAAGGATAAGCATTTTGATGGTCAATGGGATTATCAAAATATTACTTGTGAATGTTTGCTTGACCATATATATTGTAGAGGAACTAACACCAGCTGATTTAGTTCCAAAGCCATGCCCACAGCCATGTGAAAGTATCAGATGCAGGGGACTTAATCTGGAGACCCTGCACCCACAATATCCAGTTCAAAACCAATGTTTGCAGGAGGGTTTTTCCATTCTCCCAGAGAGCAAAAAAAATTTTTCTTTTTGTAGTCTCAGGATTATTGCCTTTAGCATCAGGACAGTGCTATTACAAGCATACAAGGCCCAAGAAGTGTAGATTAAAGATTTTATAATCACCTGCTCATGTGAAGCAAAATTTGTGAAAATGGAAGTGGTTTTTCAGCAAGATTGTCAATACTAATCCTGATTACCGGCAACCTTCAGAGTTCTAAGAACACATGGAGTTGATCCTATCAACTTATCCTCAAAGTAAGAAGCAAGTTTCAATTTTACATGTCTATAAAATTTAACGAAGCTTCTAAGCCACACCAGTAGCAATAGTACTTCTGTAATTTTTAGTTCTTTATACTGGGGTCTCAGTTTACAGACAATATTTCAGCAATACCAGCAAAACATACCAAGTGATTAATTTGGTGACAACCAAAACCTGAATCTCTTTCAAAGTGGAAAAGTTCTGTGCTTCTGACCAAATTAACAGCTATCTACTCCCTATGCATACTTGTAAGAGCCCCAGTATGTGGAAGTAGCTTGCAGTTACTATTCTAAGATACTTCCCCTGTGGAAGCTTTGTTAGGCCCTGACGATTTGAACACTTTGATTGGTAAATCAAACAAGCAGAGGAAAGGATAAATGAAAAATGTCAGAAGTCATTTACCTAAGTGACATGCTCTACCGACCCATCCAGCTGGACAGCTACAAATCCCAGGAGCCACACAAGCTCCATTATTCCGACAACCTTGAGGACAAATTGCTACAAGAAAAAGAATGGGTAAGTCAGCAGGATTTATAAAACCAATGTAAAAGAATACTGACAGAATGAAAGATTCAGGATGATACAAATTAAAATGGCAAAATACATTTTCTTCTAGGCCAGATATTCAACTGGTATAACTCCAAAAGAATTTCCAGGACCAGGGAAATGGGGGAAAAAAAAATAGATACTGTGTTTTGAATCTTGGTTTAAATGTGCACAGTTGTACACCTTAATGCAAAATATTTTCACACTCTGTGTGAAATGTTTCACCTTTTATCTGTGTAAGTACCATAATGTAGGTCATTCATTTATGTAGCAATGCGATGACATTTCCATACTTATTAGTCCCTTAATACATTTAAAATGTTTTTGTTACTGCAGTTTTAGAATTAATATCAATTTTTGCATGAATGTAGACACGCACCTTCCTGGCATCTTGATCCTGTCCAGCCAGAAGCACAAAGGCACTTCACTACTCCATTGACAGAGATGCATTCCCCCCCATTCCGACAGCCTCCTTCACAGCTTACTGTGGAAGACAGCAAACACCAGGCATTTCAGAAGCAGCATAAGACTTCAAATAATTGTCTTTAAACAGTTCATCTGGCATCAACTACTTGTTTTATCACATCTGCAAAAACTGAAATTTTGGCTGTTCAGAGCAAGGCACTGTTCTGCCTCTCACCAGTAACCTCGCTGTTTGTCAGCTACACCATAGGAATTACTAACATGCATATTTGTATCAAACTTGCCAAATCACCGCTGGTAAGCCAGTAACATGTGGTTAAGGATTCACGTATTTCCTTACCTGACAGGACCTACATGTAACAAGAGGAAGAAGGGAAGAGGATATTACTTTGACAAATGAAACTATGACTACAGTCAAGTTAAGTAGCGCTTTCCCAAAGGCCAAATACTTGAGTTAGCCTCCTCATTTCAGAATTGTTCTACACCTCTGAAGCCCTGAAGGCCTCATTAATGAAGCAGTATTTATGCCAGCCATATGATTGGTATCATCCATGGAGAGCACAATCACTGTTCTGTACAATCAAATACTTCCTTTCACAAGTATGAATGTATATTATATACTACCTTCACTATATTGAAGAGAAACAACTATTCTTCATTATAAAGATGGACAGTTTGGATGTCTGCTTGATAATTTGTAGATAAAATATCCAAATCTCTTGTTCAACCACAAGTATTGAGCACAATTTCAGCTAACAGATTTTTAGCACAAATACTGACCATGCAAGGACATGCAAGTCAAATCCAGTACATCTAGAAAAGCTCTTAAATGTTTGTTTGCATATTACTTTGTCAAGCAATGTAAGTTAAGGTATTTAATTTTGATTGTGTTTGATCAATCATGGTTACAGAGAGAAGTGCATGAAGACTGGATGAAAGCAAATATTACTCCAGTCTTCTAGAAGGGCAAGAAGTACCCAGGGAACTACAGGCTGGTCTGCCTCACCTCAGCTCTTGGTGAGGTAATACAAGAACTGACTCTGGAAACCATTTCTAGACACATTAAGGACATGAAAATCATCAGCAGGTCTTCACAGTCAGGGTAACCAAATGCTGGTACTGATTGCCCTGGGAACTGTGGAGTCTCTGTCCTTGGAGATATTCAAAAGCCATCAAGACATGGCCTTCAGCAGCTGGCTCTAGGCAGCCCTGCCTGAGAAATCATGACCTCCAGAGGTCCCTTCAAATCTTGCCCAGTCTGTGATTTTGAGATTCTATAACAGCACATTGCCCCATACCACAAGTTTGTACATGTACAACAGAGATTTCTTGGATTGCCTTTTCCAATACATGCATATATTCAATAGGCTTCACAAAACAAAAAAATTGGTCTTCGCTACTCCTTCTCTGTCATCTCCCATTAACTCTCAACAATACATTGCCACATATATCCTCACTGACTGGCCCTCAATGTTACCATCTTGCAGATACTACATAAAAGTTTCAACCACTTAATGCAGAAATATGTATCTATACAAGCTATCTCAAAAAATTATTTAGAAAGAATCTGTTATCAAGCTAAATGGAATATTAATGTGGCACCTAAAAAGGGTATTTTCCAAGGCAAAAAACTCGCTCAGATTCTCAGAACACATTTCAGTATGTGTAGTCCATCCCATCCTCCACAAGCATGCAGATCCTTTAGGCCATGCATGTCTTGATAGTAGGGTCAGAGGTTTATGGAATTAAGGTCATTATTTCAAAGCGCATTAGATCCAGGACTTGAGGCATCCTAAATTAATTTAGTCTGTTTTCAAACTCCTTGTCTTTACAAGCTATCCCTTCCTTGGGTCTTACCTTTATGACAGTATCTACCCCCATACCCAGGAGGACATCTGCATTTTCCAGGTTGGAGGCACTCTCCGCCATTTTTGCATTTTGGATAACATGTAGCTATAAAACAGACAACAAAGAAAGGTTGGATAAATATTGGTGAATCTTACTAAAGTTGCCACTTAAATACATAAGAAATTTGCACATTGTAATATTTTCATCGGTTTGTCTTCATATTTTCTAAGATATATCTGCCATGTCCTCTTACATTGCTGATAAGGTGAAATCATTTCCCTGTACAGTGAGCACTCTACCATACTAAGCTTTTAAGCACTCAAAACAAAGGAATGTTTTGGGCCTGGACAGAACAGGAAGAAGAAAGACCCATATTAAAATGAAACAGAGGGGTTTTCACATTAGTACCTGCAGAATGAGTATTAGCAGGCAAAGAAAGGACAGATATGTATGAAAAAAAACCAGCCAGTGCTCAGTTCTCCTTAACTTTTACGAGAAACTCTCATTTCTTTGGAAGTGCCATACAAGAGCTCCAAATTTATGAAAAAAAAATCTGTTTCTGTGTTATTTCACAGTTTTCAGTTCAGTTTTCTTGACAGAACAAGGGATGAAGCTTCATTTACCTTTTTTTTTTTCCCCCTACATTGATGACCTTATGAGCGCAAGGATTCAGTGGTTTCCTTAACAATTCCAGACAGTTCACCTCTCTAGTTCAAGAACCGATCTGCCTCTCCCCTAAAGCCCAAAATGTCTAGGAACCAACAGGTTTTGGAACAGTTCATACAGCATAGTTTTTAATCTCCAGTACACTGCACATTAGCTATACATCATTTGTCACCACCTGCACTCACCTCAGAATGAAACACCATTCCCTGAATGATTACAGTACTGAATGAAATTTTCAGCATCTCATTTCAGAGTTAAAAAAAGAAAATAATCATGTTTTAAATGAAGGACATTGAAAATTAGAACAAATGTTGTACAATTTTATCATCTTTTCACATAGGGCAACATGCAAAACAAAGGAACTCCTGACACTGAGTGATTTTTTAGCATTTAATAGAAACAAGCTCTACAGTTAAACTTTTAAACAAGAAAAATAGAAAATTAGGAATCTAACATGATACACTGAACAGGGTTTAAACTAAAACTCTTGTTCATGGAGTTTGCTTTTGCATATTATGTGGCATTTTCAAAAATACTTTGTTTCTCCATGGAAACCAACAGGAACAGACTCCACCCTAGCTTTATGCCTCCTACGATGGAAATGGGATGTACAAGTGACCCTGTGTGTCAGGTAACATGCTGGAAGTAAATGACAGTACTTTTACAAGCACAACGTATTCTAAATAAAAAGAAATCCAGAAAATAACCTGCTTTCTACACTACTCTTCTGATGTTTTTGTTAGTGCCTAGTCCTGACTAATTGCACCTGGAGATATTAGCTGAATGTAGCTGTGGCTTAGAATGCTGTCAAGACCAAAAGCATTCAAGAACCATCTGGATGCAATCCTGTGCATTTTGCTCTAGGATGACCCTGCTTGGGCAGGCATGTTGGACCAGATGACCTCCTGGTCCCTTCCAACCTGACTGATTCTGTGATTCCTTAAATACTTCCAGGGAATTATTTAAGCACGCAGTTAAAGCAGTAGGAGGAATAAAACACCAAAGCCTGTCCAACGAGTGGCCTCCTACCCAACGCCCAAGTGGCAAAAAGCTCTATTTATATGGACCCACGGCCATTTCCGACAGCCGGCTCTGCTTCCAAACGCGGGGTCTTCGCGCTGGCGGCGCTCCATCAGTTTGCTACCGCTGCCTCACCTTACCAAAGGGCGGCTTAACTCTCCTATTCCACCTCGCCTTCTCTAGGTCCTTCCCCGGCACCTCACCACCGCCTCTCACCCCAGACCCAAACGCAGCTCCTCCGTCCTTCCCGGAGGGATTAGTGGCCGGAGGGCCGGCATGAGCGAGAGCGAACGCAGCGCTGGCGCCCCATTACCGTGCTGGCAGCGCTGGCCCTCGTAGCCCTTGGAGCAGAGGCAGGAGCCGTCGGCGAGGCAGAGCCCGC
>WBMY01008670.1:0-86407 GCA_013397315.1 Donacobius atricapilla
TTGGGGTTTTTTTTGTTGAGTGTGTTATGATTCAGACTTCTACCATGAATTATCAAGCAGCCAGCCATGTCTTGTAGGGGTCTGTGGCAAATTCGATGAGGAGGGGTTTTATTTCACCATTTCCCATATTCTACCCTTGCCTTCCCTAGCTTGAGCAGTCTTTAGGAGCAAACATTTACAGATACAATTAAAACACACAAAAAGCCCCAAGTAGGTAGAAGTAGGAAGAGGACGGGCAGTACTGAACATCCTATATCTGTATGGAGGCAAGCTGAGCGTGCAGGGCACTCAGTCCTTGTGGCTGTCAAGTGCAGCCCTGGACGTGATGGGAAGACAACCCACGGGCCTTTTGTTCTTTGGGCTTTCCCTTTGGCAGGCACAAAGTCTTAGCTCTTCATTATCCTTGCAGTCTGTGCAGCTCCTGCTCCCTGTATGGCCCTGAGCACAGAGCTCGCTGCCCCTGGCAGGAGAGAGGGAGCTGCTGTTTCTGTGCTTTGCTTCTGCACTGCTTAGAAATGGTGGTGGCACTCACCAAAAAACTTTTTTTCCTAAAAAAGGACAAAAAACTCACCAAAGCTAACCTTCATACCAGCTACAAGAAATATAACATTTCCTGAAAACAAAAATATTGGTGAAACCTGTTCAAATTGTCCTCAGGTCATCCACTAGCACCCAAAGGGTTTTTTTACATATCAGGCAATGCAAAGCACGATATGTTTTGAAGCAGTGGAACACGTTGCCCAGAGGAGTTGTGTATTCCCCACCCCTGGCAGTGTTCAAGGCCTGTCTGGATTGGGCACTGAGAAATCTGGTCTAGTGGAAGGTGTCTCTGCCCATGGCATGGGGTTGAAGGTCTCTTTCAATCCAAAGCATTCTATGATTCATTCTGTGATTCTACATTCCACCTCCAATAATGAACAGCACAAGCCTTCTTAAATCCTCTTAAAGATACACAAAGAGGTGCAAAATTCATGTATCTGGACAAAGCTTGTGAATTCTGATCAGAATCCTAGAGCAAAGAAACCTTTATTCATGCTTTTGCTTGGCTCTCAGTTCTGGGGTTTTGTTGTTATTATTTTTGTTGTTTTTTAAAAGAAAAAATAAAAGCAGGCAAGCAAACAAATGAAACTTTGACATGAACTTTAAGTTGGAACCTCTTTCTTTTTTTTTTTTTTTTAATTTCAACTCATCTGTTTAATTATTCCCTCTATTGCACCTCATTGCATCCAGGTCTACAAACTAAGACATCTGAGGATAATTTTTTTCCTCACAGTATAACTGGGAGAATAAAGTTTAAACTCATTATTGGAATCCTGTTAAACAGAACTACTGCCCCTGCAGACTTGTAACACACAGGTTCTTTCTCACTGGGTCCCAGGCTTATCAGATAGCGAGGACAGCCACAGCTGGCCAGCCTTAGGTAAGCCACTTAGCAAGACATCTTTTTGACTGACCTCCAAGTTCTTCAAGCCCAGAATGAAGTCATCATTCTGGCAAACTGGGAGAGACAGGACCCCAGTGTCAAAATCGCTCAACTCTTACTGTGATTGGAAAAGTCTGAGATGAGCTGAAAGTCAGCAAAGCCTCAGATGTCTCCCGTGGAGACCTCTCAGTGTGGAGGATTGCTGAGACAGAACTACTGCACGAGACATGACTTCTCCTAACCCGTTAACTGAGAGTCAGTGAACTTGGATCAGACGCTGGCAGTAGACACCCTCACACATTAATCATTTTCCAGCACCTTGAAGCACAAAAGCATGTCACTAATAGCACACATGCCCAATATGTAGGATATTAAAAATAGGAAACACCTGTGGTAACTCTGTGGGGCTTGGCTCCTAGATGTGGACTGCTGAAATAAAGAGCACTGCAAGAGAATAGGGGTTCCCTTTAAAGCCTGTGGGTTCCAGAGGTCTGCCATCTCTCCTCTGACTATTTCCTGCTTAAAGGTGTAGAGTCCTGGGGAGGGTGCAAGGGTAAGATAAAAGAGATAGGAGGACAGGAACTTGAACTGTACAGTTCCCTCTTAAAGCACTATTTTTTAAAATGCTCTTAGCTCTGGTAAATGAGTGTCTGAGATACGGTGCAGACTATGATGAACTGGAGTATTTCAAATCCAAGAACAGCTTCAAGAAGAGTGTGGAGACTCTGTGGCTTTGCAAGTAGGAAATAGCCCAAGAGTTCAGGCTAGAAAGAGATCTGGAGAGAGGTCATTTCTGTCAGTCTCAGGTTCCAGACTGGGAATAATTTGGACTCCTTCTAAGAACTGGGGAAACAAAAAGAGAAACAGAGTTCAAATTAAGACCTAGACACAGGAAAAATTCTGCAAATTATAGAAAGGAATCGTCAAAGAAAGGGTCTTTTTTTTTTTCGGTGAGACCTTTATGGAAGCACATTGTTTTTCAGCTGCTGCATCTGCAGAGGAGCTGAGGGATGGTCGCAGTGCAGCACCACACCACAAGATGGCAAGAATCAGAAGCTGACCTAAAACCAGAATTCAGAGAGAACAATGCAATTACATTAAAACTTGAGAATCCAAACTGCCAAAATGTAATGCTAATGAAACCTGGGGTTGTTACAGAAGATGAGTGTTTCACGGTTTTCTTTGCTCCTTGGCATGTGGTTCTTCACACAAAATCTCACCCTTACGATGCCTCACAGACAGAAGTGACAAATACCCTCTGCAGTACAATTTGTCCTCCTAAGTATCTCTTTTTTGTTTAAAGAAACATTAGGAAAATTGGGGGGTTTCTGCTGCTTATCATCTTAGTTTCTTTTTACCTACAATTTTCCTCTTCATTTGTTTTTCCTTTTTTCTTTCTTTCTGTCATAATTTTTCTAGCACTCACCTGAAATATAAATTTAATAAATTCCCTATTTGTAACAGCCTTCTCAAGTCCCTGGGCTTATTTACTTGCTCTGTCCCAATATTTTCCTTTTTCTCTCCAGCCCAAGTGAAAGATTGCTGCTTTGGTCTTTAGGGGGATGCTGAGTCCAAGCTAAGAGCAATCACTAGTCAGATTGATATCCGAGCTATGAAAGTTCCAGGGGCATTATAAACAGCCACAGAACCATCCATGGTTTCAGTTTAGGTCTTTGGGAGAAAGGTGTACACTGCAAACACAGCAAGCCCACACAGCTTTGAGATTCTTGGTCCTGCCTCAATAGAGCAGTTGCACTAGAGCATCTCTTGCAGTCTTCTTCCAGGGGTACAGTCGGTGCTCTGGTGATTAGCAACTGTGGTGACAGCGTCCACACAGAGCCCCGACATCACAGGGGAGCTGCTCTTGGGTGGAAATGAATTGACAGGCCAGTGTTAGACAGTTTGCACGGTTTTATGTGTTCTACAATAAACAAAGGCTGGAGATGCTCTGCAGACAGCAAGTTTTTCCAGCTCCACAGTATTTTGCATGCAAAATGCTGTTCTTAAAGAGGTTGGACAATGTGACCTCCCGAGGTGTTTTCCATCCTCATTTACTCTACAAGTCTATGAAAATTACATTAAAATTGCATTAATAAAAACTAGGATCCCCTAGAAAGCTTTCATTTCGTTCAAACTACCTGATCTCTTCTTAATAACCTCACTGGGGAAATTTCTGAAAACGCCGAGAGCGAAACTTTCCCCACCTCTGCTTCTACAGGTGACAAACTCTGGTGAAACCATGTTGGGGCAGTAACCTTGGAGCAGGAACAGGCTCCGGCCCTCCCTGAGCCTGACTTTTCAATGCCGAGCTCAGGCTGAGCAGCGCAGGGCTCCTGGAGGCGTCCCGTGGGATGCAGCGGCGGTCCAAGGAGCGCTGCCCACGCTGGGGCTGCGCTCTGTGCGCAAGGGCTGAGGAATCCGGCGCTCCGGCCGGTCCCCAGCCCAAAACAAATACAATCGGTGCTCTTCAAACACCTCGCCCCCTTTGTCAGCATCGAGCGACTGCAGCCTTTATTGGTGTGCCAGCCTTTTCACATCGCCTGAAAGTTTCAAACAACTTCATAGCCATGGGAGTGCTAATTAAAACATTCAGCAGTTTTACTGTCTGAGCAGTGTAAATATGATATAAAAAGAAAATTAAAGAGCATTTACACAGATGCATACTTGTTCATTGCAGCTATAAAATCTAGCTGCAGGGACCTGGCAAGAGCAGGGGTATCTCATTCTTCAAAACAAGTTATTCAGCAAAAAATTATACACCAAGCTTTAGCTTAGAAGAGTTATTCTTTGTTAGCTTCATTTTCTATTCATTCCTCCAAAGCCACACTTCACCACTTTTTTTCTTGGTTTATAATGCTGGTGACTCAATTTACTGCTGAAATGGGTTAAGGGATGATTTGAAACAAAATATTTGTTTCACACTCTTGAGGTCACAATCCACACACAAAACTTTTTTCCCTTCTACTCATGCTGCAGCCACTTTTAGACAGTGAATCCCAGTCACAGGGAATAAAATCCCCTGAAACATCAGCCACAGGTTATACCTAGGATAGGGAAGGCATTCTGGGGAATCTTATTTTCCAGCGTTGGTTGATGTTTCAGTCTGGGATTTCAAGAACACCCTCTACAGTTGTTTACACTGCAAAGAAAGGAGCTTTTTGATCAGGGGAAGCTGAGTCACTACTCCCTGTTAGTTTTATCATTTTGCAGAGAGCGAGAGCTGATGCCTGATCTTTCTCTGACCTTTTATTCAGACTTTCTTTTCTAAATTCCCAGGCTGTTTTATTCTGTTTAATCGTGTCTCTTTGATTTTCAGAAGAATCAGATACTTTTTTGTTTGGTGTTACATGATGTCATAGACAAAAGCAGCCTTAATCCCATGAGGTTACCCTCTGGTCAGAATGGTTCACTGAGAGGATGAGACTCAGTCCTAGAGATATTTTCTGGGTCCTGAGTTATTTTCAGGACTGGGGAGAGGGAAGGAGGGGGGGAACTGGTTTTTTGTTTGTTTTGTTTTGTTTTCCCACAGACATCATAAGACAAACAGACCATGGGTCAGGTAATGTAAGCAACAGACTGCAAAACCATTGCCAAAAACTGTAACCACCCAATCATCTCTGAAGGAAAAAAATCCATTTCAGTGACACATGTTAATAGTATTGAATTCCAAACACTTGTTTTGACATCCAGATGTTGTAAAGTGCCATACTCTAATTAACAAAAATATTTTCTGGTCTTTCAAATCTTCCTTCCTTATTTTGATCACAAATCAAGTTTTGGAGAAAATTTTTCCCACTACTGTCCACTGATTACATCACTGAAGTATTTCAAAATTTTAGCTTGCTTCCTATAAGGAAAAAAATGGGAAGCATAACCACAAATATTTATGTTAGAGTCAGTGCTTATTATTGGAAGTTTAGGCCAGTCTGCTGCAGTGCCAGTGCAAGAACATACCATCAGATATGGCAGCCAGCTCCGCCAGGCAGTCCAGAACAACATCAACACACACGATCTTTGTAACATGGAAAAGACAGAGTATCCCAAATGGGAAGGTGTGGGTGACATGCAGAAATGTCCCCACTTGCAATTACTTCTAGCCTGAAAGCCTTGGAAAGGCATGGCAGTATTGGCAACAGGCATGAGCTGGCTTTGGAGCACCTTGCTCGTGGAAAAAACGAGAGCCTCAGGTTTCGATGTTAGTTCCTTTGGAGCAGGTGCTGCCACTAGTGATGCTCTGTAGCATCCAGGTGTTAGCTTCACTGTCTGCTGTCTGATCCTGTACCAGGACCCAGAATTTTCCTGTAAGATGGTGGGGAGGGAGAGGGGAATTTTGGGGAGAAGGGATTTAGGCCACCATACCATAAAGCCAGTTTGGCTTCTGCTACTTTCTAAGGGTAGAAGGGCTAGGTGGTGAAATTGCCAACTTTATAAATTTTATTAACTGATAAGATGGGGGCTCTCTTTTTGAGGGGAAGGAGTCTGCGGTGATCATGATGCCAGTGCAGAGTTCCCTCTCCACAGCAGGCAACCTGTGTTTCCCTAGCTGAGTTCTGTATGTTATCTTGTGGTTGTCCTTCCTTGTGGGGCTTGCACTACCCATAATAGCAATAAGAAATAAAAGGGTAAGTTCTACTAACAGATAGTAGATAATAATAGTTAGTATTAATGGGGAATGCAATTATCTAAGAGAAATAGGTCAGGGATAGATGGCTCAGTTATGTTTCCACTAGCCTGTCCATTTTTCTCTTTTCCTTTAAATATGTCAGCTGAGATCCCAATGTCATCTCTGTGACAAAAGATCCTCATTATAATTTTACTGCTGTTGTTGTAGTTCTCTTAGTAACTGAATTTAATAAATAATACAATAATACAACAATAATGAGGGTCTATTCACTCTCTTGGGCTGCTTTATGACAAAGGCACTCAGTACACAAGAAAGCCTCCTATTTCTTATTCCTAGGTGGATAATCTCTTTCCAGCTGGGAAAAAAAAAGGCCCTTCTATCACCAAAAGTTTTTAAATCTAACAACAAAGGGAGCTAACTACCTCAAAATTATTGAAATATAAGGGCAATAACAACAACAAAGGCAGAGAACATCTCAGCCTAATCAAAAATCCAAGTAAGTCTGAGGTGTGGTCAAGAAGAGAATTCAAGTTCTCCCCATTCCCAGATGAGAGCTGTAACCACAACTGTATTCAAATTACTTATTATACTTTGGTACATTTTCACCTATCAATGAAGCAGCTTCATTTTCTGGAATTTTAAAGTTTATGACGCATTTCAGTTTCTTCCTTTATGGGAAAGACACATTGCAAACATTGGGCAACGTCTTGCAAAGTCTTGTCCTAACCTAACACGACTGAGCAGTGTGGGAGGAGGAAGTAATGACTTCCCCCTGACCTGAGTAGCTGACATGAAGTCTGCCAAGAATCACAGCCTCTTTGCTCCAGGGAACACAGGAGCAGCTCTTCAGAGAGGAGGCAGGGCAGTGGGGGGGACAAAAGGGGGGTGGGGGCTCAGAAGTATGCCTCTGCCCCCTCCTGTGCTCCATGTGGCAGAAGAGAGTGGCTGCAGCACTTAAAAAGAAGTAATAAATTCCTCCCCACCTTTTTCCCCTGCCGGTAGTTTGCTTGCAAAAGGTTGGGCAGTGCAGCCTTCTCGGGTTGGTACCGTTTTGCAGTACCCGCAATGTGGGGTAGCATATAAAATGCAGAGCCTAGCCCATTTGGAAAAGAAAATGGGTTTCCTGTGTGGACAGAAAGACAGAGCTGTAAGGATAGGCTTTCACAACAGAACAAAAATAAAGCACAGCAGTGTTTCAGAATTTCTCGATTCTTATTCTAAACAGCAATAAACCCACCTCCCAAACCCCAGTCCGGACAAAATATTAGCATTCCCTCCACTCTGGTTACAGCTCACATCCCTCTTAATACCTCCTGCTCTGCCATGAACTATTTGTATAAGAAAGGCTTATGTTTGAACTGGAATTGGCACAAATAACTACCCATTGGATATTCCTTTTCTGCAGAAATCTGATCTCTTTCAGTGCTTCACAAATCACAGAATCCACTGAGGACAGAAGCCTATGTTTTCTTCTTCTCCAAAGAGAATAAAAAATCGGCAGTAACCCTGACAGCTTCCTGTAGTGTGGCTCTCACAGCTTATTCCAGATGAGCCAAACATTAAACTCACCATAAAAATGTTACGATGGGAGGATGTATCTCCCACAGTACTCAGAAATTATGCAGTGAGTTTTACCATCATCACCCCCAGGTTGTAACCATTCCCCAGCTCTTCCAAAAAGGGAAAAGAGTAAGAACAAACTTTTAAAAACCGGACCCTAACAACGACAGTTAATAGCAGTAATTATCACGGGCAGCAAAAACGGCGCGAGCAGAGCCCAGAAAAGGGCACAGCTCCCGTGTGCCTGGGGGACGAGCCGACCTGGGGGCGCAGGGCAGCGGCGGGCGGCGGGGATTCACCCCGTGCTGCGGGGATTCACCCCGGGCTGCGCGGCAGGACGGAGCGGCGGCGCGGAGGCTGGGAGGGAGGAGGATGTGCTCCGTCCCCGCCTGCGGNTCCGCCCTGCCCTGCCCTCACCCACCGGCCGAGCATCTATCTGCCCCCTGCGGTATTCCCCTCACGGAGCAGCCGCCGCTCCTTTACGGTCTGTTTGGTTATGTCATCATTAGCTTTTCAAATGCTGGTGAGGAGCCTTAAAAATGCTTCGCGCTCTCCAGAGATCTGGAATTTCTCAAAAAAAAAAAAAAAAAAAAAAAGAAGTTCTGATGTTTCTCAAGCCTCCCTCCCTTTTCCCCTTCTGAAAAGGCTTAAAAATGTGGAATGTTGTGGGAAATTACTCAGAATGTAATAAAAAATGTACATGTTAGGAAAAAAAAAAAAAATCTAACTCGCAGCTTCCTTGGCTGGAATGATGTCCCAGGGCTGGATCCAGCTCAGCAATGCTCTTTGGCCTTTCTCTAGTTTTCTCTTTCCAGGACCACATCCCTCATTTAGTTTCTGCTTCCAGGACCCTCTCTCTCACCCACACACACCACATAAATATACAGACACATACAGCTCTGACACGCATTTCTTTCTATGGCACAGGATACCCCCAAAGCTTCTTTTCCCTTTTACAAAGTTCAAGCAGTCCCTGTGCAGAGCACCTCCCTTCTCTGCTCTGTAGTCTCCAGCTAGATACAAACAGTCCAAAACAGGGTTTATTTACTGGGTCTGCTTTTTTAGCCATTTGGACACTGCAACACTCATTTTTCCTCCAAGCATATTTTACAAAAAAGTAACAAAAACAATTCTGGAAAGTACCTGCTGTTCAGGTTATTTTGCATTTTACAGTGTTATTTTATTACTGCTCATTTTACATACACATACTTATAGCTCACCACAATCTTTCTGACAAAAAACAATTGAAAATGACTTTTCCAAAGGTCTTGCTGAGGATTTAAAAACATAAAAATATATAAAAGTGAGTTACTTCAAAGGTTCTCAACATAAAACCAGCCCTGAATTTTATTGTTTTGGTAACAATTTTAACTTTCCTATCCAGAAGTCACTTCAAAAATTACGGTGTTCAGAGCTATACATACATGAGTCATTCCCTCCATCTCTTTTATACCCCTAAATATTTCTGCTGTTGCCGTTCACCAAACAGCATGCTGTTTACACCTTTCCATAAAAAAGCAGAATATTTTTATAATTAAATGATCTATCAAAGATGATAATTACAACTCATATGAATATTACAGACTCAAGCTTGCTGACTTGAGGCCCAGGCTGTATTGAAAGACTCACATGGGATTCAGTGGTGTAGAGATGGGCTTTTCAAAGCCAGTTAAAAGCATGAATTAAGGAATGCATTTCATGATGAGAGTCAGTGCTGATCATGTAATAGGAAATTGATTAGAGTTCTTGCATGCTTAAATATAGGCTTTTGTACCTTGCTTGATCATGCCATAAATGAGTATAGCTTAGATACATAAACAGTTTAGAAAACACTGTGTGCTTAAAATAACGTTTTACTCTTTAAATGTTCTTGTCCATTTTCAAATTTTCCATCTCAGATGGTATTGCCATTGAAGGACAGAGCTGAGAATGTTCTGTCCCTGGGGCTGCCCAGCCGGGTCACTTCAGCTCCTGCAGTTACTCACCTCAAACTGGCCAATGTGCCCCTTCCCACCACATGGCCAGGGCTCACCCTTGATGAGTGAGACTTCCACTCTGTTAAATTTCCACTCATCTGTACTCTGGGAGATTTCAGGGCTGATAAGGAGGGGTCTCTGCAGAGATGGTTTGACCCACCAAGTGCTTCTGTTTTGCCATAGCTGCTGCAAGGGCCATCTTGTCATCCCACGTAGCCTGAAGCCTGGGAAAGGGAGCTCCACAGCTGAACACAGTAGGAAAGGCAGGTCTCCCAGCCCTGTAAGTCTTATTTTACATCATTTATCCAAATTTTGAAGCTGCTTCTTTAAGTAATGTATAATTCTGGATGCCCCCATAAGGCCTCACAAGTCTCCCATGCTGACAGGAATCCTGAAAAAGGATTGCAGTTTCTCTGTAATGAATTGTTTTCTCCAAGACAATAGCCTAGCACTATCCTGTTTTCCAGGATAGATGTTGTTCAGATAAACATCTCCCCAGTAATGTTACAGGAACAGTGGCAAAGAGAAAAAGCTGCTGTCCTATCTCTATTTGACATTGATGTATTTGCAAAAGTATGGTGTTATACACAAGCCCAAAGTGCTGTAGGTGTGTTACCAGGCTGGAATGAATTATCTGCAGGCAAAAGGGAGCCAGCACCTGCATCGCATTGTTTTGGCAGAAACCCTCTCCATGGCACAAGGGAGCTGTGTGTAGTCTAGAGCCAGGGAAGCTTGGGGATGAGGTGGTCCAGGGTGTCACATTGTCAGTTCCGACTAAAGAATTTGAAAGAGAGGGATGTAAATGGCTCTTTTCAGGTCTCAGTTTTCAAACCACCCCTCATAAAACTTAATCAGAGTAACTGCTGCAACAGTGAGAGATCACCAAGGTGATTAGAAACCCTCTATTTTTGCATGTGCTGTCAAAAAATTCCTCCCGGGGAGGAGACCATCCCAGGACCAGAGCCATATATGCTGTAGTAGAGGTAGAAAAAGCAAGAGAAAAATACAAGATCAGGTGTCCCAATATTAGAAGAGTCACTTCAGACCTACCCATACATCTGAGAACAACGTTTCACCCACTGGCTTCCTGATTAAAAATACCTCCATCATCTCCTAGAAAGCTGCAGCTCCCTTATAGGTTCCAGCGACAAAGTCCTTTGCTCATTCTTGCTCCCAGAGCATTTGTGAAGTGGGTTTTAGACACTCAGCTCCTACTGGCTTCTAAGAACCCTTGGAAGCCAAACTCCTTGGGGCATTTCTTTTCTAAGACACAGAAGAGTTTATATATTGAGTAGGAGTGGGTTAAACTCTGACATCTCTGCTCCCTGTTGCATTAGTCCCTTCCTGAGTGCTGATGAGCACTGTGCCATCTGGAGTACCAAACCACCAGTGCCATCCCTAGGAAGGTGTCTTTTCTGGCAAATCATTCTGAAGCTCCTTGCAGGCTGAGAATGTGCACTAGGGCCTCATCTGCACCAAAAGCAGCTGGCTGGCTATGCATATTAAAAATATAAGCTATTTCTGCCTGAAAAGGCTTATGGTCTGAGTTGCTTACAAAACCTGTTTTTACTGATAAGCTTTTGTGTTTGTGCAGCAAAATAATTCTCCAGGATATTGTGTGAGGTTTGACTGCAGCTGATGATTTTAATTTAATTTAAATAATATTTGCAGATCAGAAAACATGAAAGTATGCAAAGAGGTACCAAGAGTCTGCTACGGAGAGTTCACAGTGCAGTGGCCCAAAACTATCTTGGTTTGTTAGCAACACCAAGCACAGTTTGGTAGTGCAAGTCTAAATATGATATTGATGGGCATTATTCATCTGCCACAGCTTGTCATTACCATGATACAGAGAAATCAAAACAACAGCTCCGTGTTAACATCCAAAAATCTAAGTGCTTTCTACAAATATCAGCTACATTTCAGCTGTATAAAATCCTCAAAGTCTCCTGGAGAAGAGCCAGGAATGGAGGACAGCTGTGCTTGCCTTTTTCAACATTCCAAGTTTGGGTTTTGGAGTTCATCTGAAGGAATGACAGTAAGCAATCAAAGAAAAAGATAGGTAATTCTATAGCTGATTGTACTGGAATGTCTTGGAAAAAGAAACTCGTGGATTCACTGAAATGTCGTTTTAGTGCCAGTGCGAAAATTACATCCAGATTACTTTGCTTCAACGCTAATGACACTGGAGAGACAGGCAACATTAATTGCAGTTTGTGCTGTAACCTGAGTAATTAGTGCTTGCACCTGCCTTTCATAAATGGCAGCACTCTGCCTGCTATGAAATTGCCTCTAAAACAAACACAGGCAAAATTTACTGAGGCTGCTTGCATGTCAGAGAGAGCTGGTGCACATGGAACAGGGAATTGAGCAGCACAGGGTGGCTAATACTGCAGCATTTGAACTTTATAGTGGATGGCAGACAATCTAATGGGTAATTAAGCAAAGAGCTGTTCTACTACTCAGCTTTAACGAGAACCGCATTTCCAACGTATGGAAAAGTATTCAGATACGATTTGCTGAAAGAATTACAAGGAATCTCAGTGCACACATAAGGACTATGCTGAGATGGAAGAATAGCTGACCATTCTGTCTGAGAAAACTATTACATAACAGCTAAGCTATAATAAAACCCCGATTCCAAATCAAATAAGTCTCCCAGACTGCTTAAAATGAGTCACCAACAGCTTTATAAACATACAAAATACTTGACAAGGAAGTCTCTGATAATTTTTTAGTAATTATGTCTGTGAATTGTTCTCTGTTGACATCACTATTAGAAATGGTTTCCCATAAGCTTGCACTGCCTGTTAACATCTGCTCATTAATCACTGAGGCTTTGAATATTTCTTTCATTACAAATTTATTAGGGAGTTTACACCATTTGCTCAAAGAGATGTTTAATTAGCACACTAACAACAGCTGAAGACAATACAGGTTTGTTTTGTATGGATTTTTATGGCTTCAAAACACTCCAAACAAGACATGATTTCACAAGATGATCACAGGTGAAGAAATACCTGTGCATCTCAGAAATTTGCAAGGAATAAAAAAATCCTTTTTCAAGGGCCAAAAGGACTCTTTCAAACCTTGTATTTTACCTGAAGAAAACACTGAAATGTGATTTGGAAGCAAATGCAGAGCAAAACAATATTTCTTAAGACAGTACTGCAGGGCTGATATAGTGAACAGATAAAAATGGCCTAAAAATGACCATGAAAAAGGAAGGATGTAATCGGGGCCCAAGGAAAGAAGATCATCCTCAGGAATATGATTTTTGATGAGAGAGTCTGACAGTTACAACACAGTGTTTTGGAGGCAGGAAGGTCCTAAGTTCAATAGCAGCTAAAGTATCACCACAGGCAGTCCTCTTGACCTCTGTGGTACCTCAGTCAGCTAAGCTGTAAGACTGGCTTCCACGGAAATCCAGATGTTGCCTCTGAATTAAACTGTCCTGAGTAAATAAGTTAGCAGAAGAACTGCATATCTGAAAAATGCCTTAGCCAGAGGTTACTAAAGGGTATTACTAATGACAGACAAATGAGGAACATCAGAGAATTCCATATTTGTAGATACTTCAGCCATGGGTGTTTTCTATGTAACACTTTGAGGAAAATAAATAATGAGTATTTTACACTTTTAAGAATAAAGAAAAAGCCTCAGTGTAAATACAGATGCTACTGTTTAATGAAAGCTAAAATGCTTTCATGAGGAGCAAACCTATAGTGGCAGATCTGAGTCATTTTAATAGGATATTAAAGTACAGATGAAATCCCATGCAGTCTATCCTGAAAAACAAAAACCTAGGGGCACTGATGGCCAATGCATATGGAAAAAAATATTTCAGATGGCTAGTAAGCTCTGCCCTAGGTACAGCATGAATAGATACCAAGCTGAAAATAGACCTCTAAATAAATAAAAGAAACACAAGCTGCAGGACAGCTATGAAAGCTTCCAGCAGGAAATGTTCCTGGTGGTAAGCTCTGTCCTGATGAGGACACACTGGTTTGTGGCTCTGGTAATGGAATGGGGACAGGGGCTGCCTGCTGGTTTGCTTCCTCTGAAGAACAGTTTTGGGGGAAAGAGTGGAAGAGATGATGATGGCTGGGTGCAAGGAATAACTGTTAGACAGTCACATTTATCCATAGCTTAGCACTCTATGTTATGTCACACCATGGCCATATATAGGACCTGCATCCTGGACAACACACAGAAGGAAGAAATGCAGTCGACAGTGATCATAAGACCAAAGATAATAGGCAGGTCATTGGATCTTATGATTATGTTTTTCAAGTCCTCTTTCTTGCGCAATTTTTATTCTTGTTTTTAGTTTTTTGGTGGGTTTTTTTTACTTTTTTTTTTTTTTTTTTTTTATCTTCTTCCTTCAAAAAGCAGAGTAGCAAGAACTTCATCTAGGAGGGATTGCTATACTGGAGTGGGATGGAGTTTGGTCTTTACACTTTTCTTTGACACAAGCAGCTTTGGTTTGAAAATAGCATCTAGAAATGAACAGGGATTTTGCCATTTTTTTATTATGTGCAAAATGCTAGGAATGTTTAAAAGTAACAGTAACCAAAGTAACAGGGAATAGGAAATAGGAGAGACATTTATCCCCTTAGAAACAGCTTTATTCCCCTTGCATTTCTACAGGAGCATAGACGTTTTCTGTCTGCTTTGGCACCAGGAGCAACTTTTTCAAACATCAGGAATTTTTCTGTCGTTTACAAGGGCTGCATATACTGGATGTGAGAGCAAGAAAATGGACTTCAATTTTAAAACACTTTATCAATGCTACCAGCAGGACAGTGTAACCAATATGACAGTCTCTTGAGCAAGACAGGTTGTAGAAGAAATACATGGTTTTGCAACACTCCAAAGTAATATTTTTATTTTGTTTTGCAACTAGTTCCTGCTTGGTCAATCCACTCATAAAAGCAGCTGAAAAATGTGGAGTAGGTTAAGATGAATGTATGTGTCACTTGTACTCCCCTGGTTGGGAGACAAGTACAGTTCAGCATGAGAAAAGAGGCATTTTTATTGCAACAGTGATCCAGCAAAATCAGTCACAAAGGACCTGATCTAAAGTCCATTAACATCCAGTTTTTCCACTGATTTAATAGGCTTTTAGTCAGACCTACTGCCTCTTCTATAATATCCATCTCCTCTGATCTTAGAGAAGATTAGTACAAAGCAAAAGATATGCACGCTGCCATGAAGGTCATGTGCACTGATCAGCCATAGCATATGCCATAGGCAGGATTTCATGTACCTCGAACTGACATCAGGAGCAATTTAGAGTTAGAGGAGAGTATTGAATAACAGCCTTTTAAATACAGTAATTATAAGGTCTTTGAAACAAATACTGGCGTTGTGATTTGGGGAGCCTGAGGAATTTAATCAGCCATTCTTGATCTAATTGCCAGTGTGATTTTCACTCTATCAGATGTGAGTTGTAATTGGTTTTGAAAAGTTTGACATATGATAGGCTTCTGGACTCTCCTTACTTAAATGCTTTATTTATTTTATCAAACAAGTTTCTAAGCAGAATATGTACCCTGGTCTGAAACTCTCACCCTGTTTCCTAGGACACAGTGAGGGAGATGCTGAAATGCCTGGAAGAATAGCTCTGGAAAGCTATCACAGCTAGTAAGGTCTGAGGTTTTGATATTTACAAAGAGCCAGAAACCACTTTCTGCTAGCATCCAGCATTTTAATTCTAATGGAAAGAAAAATGAATCTTTGTCTTAAATCCCACAGTAGAAGGACAACTTCAGGAAAATGAAAGGAAATGCTTCTTCCCAGAGTGGAATTCATTGCTGCAGGAAACACTGGAGTCAAATACTATGTCTGGATTTCTACGGGACTGCAGCGGCACTACTAATAACAACTGTAATTTCAATTTATAAACTCAATCCTGCACCAGTAGAGTCCTTGCAGGATCTGGTCTTAGATCTGAAGATTTGCTGAAGCAGGAACCTGTGTTCAGAATTATCTGTGCGGACAAAAAAATCAAATGAGAAAGGCTGAGTTGCCACAGGTCTTGTAGGAGTCTCCAGCAAAACCATTGAAATATCAATGGATTTTGTTACCTGCCTCAGGTAAAAATACTCCTTTTTAAGGTGAGGAAATTGCAGGCATAATTTCAATTCAGGGGTAATGCATCTCCCAGTCTTCTCTTTCTGCTAAATTCAGCATGCTGCAGGGACTTTGCAAAGAGCAGCAAGCTGGTCCTATTATTTAGGTCTGATTATGGGGCTGAGCCTCTTCCTATATGGCAGAAAAAGGGCAAGTGCTTTCTGTCAACAGAGGAGTGCAGAGAGGGGAACGTAACGAGGCTGTAAAGAAATGTGATGCAACACGACCTGGGCCTGATCCAGAGCTCAGCAGAGCCAATGGAAAGACTCGTAACAAGTCCTGGATCCTGCTCCAGAGGGACTGTAACTGCACTCTGCCGAGAGCCCAGGACCCACCTTCACCCGCTGCACAGCAGGCCCGTGTCCTCACGCCAGGCAGAGCAAACCCTGCCGAAAGGTTGTTTGTTATTGTCATTGTTGTTGTTATTATTGAAAGAAGTATTTTCACAGCAGTGAAGGTCAGCTACGAATGATGACTCACTTGCACCGCAGATCTACACAAATAGCATGTGCTAAGATTACCATCTGGTATAACAATCTACATCACAAGACACCACATTTCCTGTTACCCAGGGTAAGTAAATTTCAAGCATGAGGGAAAATTTTAGCAAGTTTCCCCAAGTACCTTTGCAGAAAGAATAATGTGGCTTACACAGAGGGGGGAAGAGAAAGGGAAATTATGAGGTAAATGCTATTCCCCTCCCTCCTGCCCCCTCATCTCCCAAGAAGAAAAACATATTAAGTTTGCAGTTCTCATTTCTATCGTATTTAAAAAGTCAAATCTATGTAATGAATACCTGTCTGGAGGGAGTCCAGCGGGATGCTGACAGCCAGGCTTTCTGGACACTGTGTGAAATGGAGGGTGTACGTTTCACCCCCTCTCTCCATCTCTTTTTTTACTATTTACTTAATGTCAGGACAGTGCTGTGCGTGCAGCCGCAGTGAAGGGAGTTGTATCGTCAGCACTGCTGACGATACTCTCCCCCACTCCCGCTGGGTCGAGCCTGTGGTGGGAGCACAGCCGGGCCCGTGCCAACCTGAGACACCCCAAAAATTGAGGAAGGCTCCACTCCTTCTCCCTGGTGCAGTCTGACTGCCAGGGGTGTGCCATCCATCGGTCTCTCTCCTTGGAGACGCTAGTTGGGCAGCTCCCCAAGCGAGGCACAGATGAAAATACAGGGATGAATCAAACTGGTGTGTTTCCATGGATGACAGTGGCCTGGCTGTGGAAGCAGCTGAGAGTCTTGTCCCGGCCAGAACAGCACCCGCTGGCATGGGAGAAAGAGGCTTTCTGTGGCAGTGCTAAGCCTACACATGCCAGGTGCTGAGGGCCATATTCATAGCCTGGCAAAGCTTCCTGGTGCCACTGAGCACCGCTTCTCCTCCTCTCTCCATCCAATTTGCCTTTCCCATCACCTCTGTGTGAGAGGGGGCTGTGTCCCTACTGGAAGCTCAGCCCAGGGCTAAAGCCAGGTCCCAGGGTGAAACTTCAGCCCTACAGCCTTTGTAGGGTGCCAAACACCACATCTCCTACCTGGCGTCTCTCCCTCCAGCTGTGGCACTGCATCCCTCTCCTCACAGGTCCTGGTCACCTCCCAGGAGCTGGCTGCTGGCCAACCTGACCAGGGAGAAGGGATGGCTCCTCTTCCAAAGAGGCTGGCAAAACCAGTGGCCCTTGGATTTGGCAGGAGCTGAAAGAAAGGCCTGAGCCACGGGAGGAGAAACAGATAAGTATTTTCCAGACAAAACAGAGGTGAGTAAGACAAATAAATAAATAAATCTGGGCAAGCCACTGGATGCCAGAGGCGCTGCACATGAGTGAGGTGGCTGGGAATCCCCTTTGGGATGCTGGCAAGGGTTTCTTTGGCTTCAGGGAGTTCCTGATGTCTTTTGCCATGACTCAGTGCTGTTCAAAGTCAGCTGCAGAGACAGGCCTCAGCAAGGATGAGGGAGATTTCATCTCCTGCATCTTCTGCTCACATTTCAGACAAAATCCAGGCACTTGGGAGATGGTGTCTTGCTTTCTGACTGTTCACACGCTACGGGCTGCACCCTGTGCTGGGGTGGAAATACCAGGAGACAGGCAGGCAACACAGCAAGAAACACAGAGATAAAGTGACCATAAGTGCCCTTTTTTCCCAGCCATGGGCACATTTCTTGCCCTTCCCTGCCCTTCCCTGCCCTACCCCAGCACATCCTTTCCAAATTTGCCATCCAAAACTCTCCTTTCTGTGACTCACACATGTTTTAAGCCATCTCTGGGGTAGTGCTGATGCCTAGCCATGAGCACATCTCCAGCCAGAAGCTGTCATTTGGGGAGAAAATCCTTTTAAGTGGTAGGACTTGGTTTTCTCCACAGCTTTAGCTATCTATGCCTCAGTGAATGGGCAAAGATCAGCTCTTCCTCTTGCTCTGGGTAGGTCTAGGCCTGCTGTCTATGCTGGCAATACAACTGCTGCTGTCTGAAATAAAAAAGCAGTAAGTAACACAAAGATCATAAATTGAGACCTGCACTGTCTGCTTGCTCACCATTTTAATCACCAGCCTAACTCTGACAAAATTGGGAATTATATATGATGTAAACTGGTGGACCTTTGCATATCACCTTCTGAATCTCCATGAACATTGCTGCTCTGTGATGCCAAAAGGAGAGATCTTTCATTCTGCATTGGCCATGCAGTCCAAACAGCCTGAAAATGCAGGGACTGCACCTCTAACTGTGTATGACATCAGTCAGCAAACCTGAGAAAAGACTCAATTGTTATAGTTGAATTGGAGCAGGCCATGTTTTTTCCACCCTGAAACCTAAGGAAATTTGGGAGAAACTTCAGAGAGTGAAATAATCTCATGAGCTGGTAATATACATAAAGCACAGTAGTGTTTCCTGTGACATGCAGCATCTATTGAACATATGTTGAAATACTCTAGTGCCCAAAAGCTACAACCACCCAAAGTCAGGCCAACAACACTTTTGCTTCTCTTTCTGTTTTATCAAGGCATGTGCTGACATAAATCAAACCTCCCCCGAAACCACTGGCCTGAACTAATGCAGCAAATGGAGACTCAGCTCAGTGTGCATCAGGACAGTTTGAAATGTGACACAGTTGTGTGTAACTTCACATCTTAGTGAAAAAAAAGCTCTACAGCCCCAATTAGTTTTATAACCTCTCTTTAAAGGATGATGTGCTGGACACCACAGATGGGAAAAATTTTAAATCAGGACAACTGTAGGGACGTTACATTTGCCATGAGGCTGAAAACTGGGAGTGGGGCCTGCCTTTTTAAAGGTATTTTCTTAGTTTTTAAATATTTTGCTTAAACCCATCTCTAAAACCTCAGTACCAAGAGTACAGATTTCATTAGTAACCCTGCAAGAATAAAAATGTGACTTCAGCACTTCTGAGTTATTCTTAACATATGAGCCATTTCTGGAGAATCCAAACCTTTGATCAACTTTATGAGAAATACCTGTGGCAGAAAAAAAAAACATTTAATGAGCTAGAGATGTCAATTATAAGCTTTCAAGCAATTTTATACCCTATATAATGCATATAAACCAATACAGTTTAAAGTGTATTTTATCATTCTATAAATGTCCTAAACTATCCCTTTTAATATTTCAACTTTTTTCTTTTCATTTATTTTTTTCAAAGCATGAAAGACAAACCCTTTTCAAATGTTCATGGTCTTTCATGGTGTAAGGCAAAACAAATTGGGAACAAACCAGCAGAACAGCACAGAGATGGTAAATTTCAAACAAATGAAACACTTCTGTATTTTTTATTTTAATCAAAATTTGTTCAGATGGACAAGTGGCTGATGTTGATGTTGTGTTTTTTGTGATATTATTTTTTAATATTCTCATTTACTGACCACTATGCTCAGGACCCAACACCGAATCACCAATATTAAGGAGGAACTTACCACTGATTTTAGAAAAAATATGTTCCTTTGCCATCATCTTTGAGAGAAGATTTTAGACACCTTTACTGATTGTTGGTGTCTGTTTTTAGGTGTCTTACAGTGCCTTGGTTTTTAAAAAATGCTGAATTCCAATCTCCTGAACTGTACAAACATTATGTGACTTGAAGACAGACTTTCCAAATATCTGTTTGCTTTGGTAAATCTTGATCCTTAGACCTTGAGTTTTGCAAAACTGTTCCATCAGAATGCTAAGAATCTCTGATTATCAGTATAATAAGGAATGGTAAAATAATGCTACTTTAGCCTTTAAAGCTCATGTAGACCAAATTCTACTTTTTTTCCATTATCAGTACACTTCGACTGAGAAAGAACAGGATGTTTCCCCTATGCAACTAGACAAATGTCCCGGACAGACAAAATGTTACAACTTCTAATTTAACTTAGGTACTCAAGCAGCAGACAGGCTAAATCCAGCTGCTTCAAAAGGGTTTTCATTCATTTGCAGTCTCTGGGACTATCTGTAATACCTTATGCTTCCATTTTGTGAGGTTTCTTGCAAAACATATTAGCCTCAGTAAGAAATTTTCAATTCCCATGGAGAATTACATTTCAAAATGATGCTCCGTGCTAGTAAGCAATATTTTTCCTGGGCTTCCACATATGGCAATATTTATCTTCAAAGTTTTCCTCTTTGGCTTGTAGGCTGGTTTGCAAACCAGATGGTCTTGTGTGGCCTAATTGTAAGATGATTTGTTGTGTGATTCAGTAGCATTGTTTATTTGTACAGTGGTTTGATGGAATTTGTAAACTGCATAATATTGTTTTACTGTGTTTTCTTTTATGACAGAGCCACATCTTGCTCTGGCATTTGTGGTGGTGATTATAATTAAATGTAGTTCTCAAGATACTTTGATCTCTGGGGTTTTTTTCTGCATTATACTAGTAACATAAAAACATGATCTTTCTCATTTAAGCAGTTAAATAATGCTGCATTTGAAGGCTGAGTGAATGCACCAAATTTTATCTTAGACCCTCCCAAAATACACCAATCAAACAAATAAAATGTTCATTGAATGCTGGAAATCCAATGGCTATTCAGTGGTGTCAACTTCATGGTTTACTTGGAGCTAATCATAGAATCACAAAATGGTTTGGCTTGGCAGGAACTTTAAAGATTTTGGAGTTCCAACCTCCCCACCATGGGCTGGGATGCCACCCACTAGATCAGGTTGCCCTGGGCCCATCCAGCCTGGCCTTGAACACCTCTAGGGACATCCCCATTTTAACCAGCCCTTTTCACTATGGGTTCTGCAGAAAAGTCTCCCTTGCTTTTTTGAGACAAGAATTTGGCTGTACTTGATCACTGCATATGGTTAGTTGTATTAACGTAAGTAGTCCTTAGCTAGGAATATATTTAGGTTTCCAAGCCCATAAACAGATCTAAAGAGCTTTCTGGCCTTCCTGGTCTGTTTCCATCATGAAAGGTACCTTCTGTTTAGTTTCTGGAAGCAGACTCGAAGAGGAATGACTGTGACTGGGAACCCAAAAAGCACTTTGGAGAATGGGCTCCAAGATTAGGAATTTGGGAGGTTTCTTTCATTTCTAGGAACTCAGCTTCAAGCCAACCCATTTTACTCAAAGTCACATGTGTCTCCTAGCTATCAAAACTGATGGACAAACTTCAATGCCATACATTTTTTCAAGATATGTCAACATAAGATACAAGAAAATCAACACCACAAACTCATGGCATTGATACAGAGGAATTTCAGGAGACAGGCTGCAGAATGAAGAGATAAAAGAAACAGATTTGTCCTTTAGCCTCTGGAAGCAGTTCCCTTAAAGCAAATTGAAATTTTTTGGTACGGATTAAGAATTATTTTAGTACAAAGATGCTCAGCGTGTTATCTCTAGTCAATAATTTACAACAGATTTGGAATAAATCAAAAGAAGCACAGTGTTCTAAACAAATCTCCTAATTATTCCAGCAGGAAGTATGGGTGTAATGATGACTCACATAAAAAGTGTCCTTTATTGACCTTAAAAAAATGACCTTTATTTTTCATGTGGACATTTACTACTTTCATCCCTTTATACAAACACATTCTGTGGCAGATTACCCTTGAAAAGATTTCAAAGGAATAAATCGAAATTCAGAGACAGACACATACCACCAAACAACCCAAGTGCATGAGGAAGCTGAAACTAGACTGCAATGAAGCTACTCCCACACAGTGCCTGGCCAGCCTAGGGATGTGTCATCATTTTTTTTGTAGTGCCTTGAGAGAGAGTCACTGCTCTTGCAGTTTCCTAAGCAAGTCTTTGGTAAAAAACCTCCTTCTGCCTGCTTGTCTCTGGAGATGCAGAGTATGATTCTTGTTCTTTGTGGTCATTTTTTGCTGAATGAGATTCCTTCATGCTTACATTTTCTCGTAGGTCAGACAGTGGTTGAATATCAAGACATGTCGGAACACAGTTGGTCTTTTGCATCTACCTTATTTCAAAGGGCCATTACAGCCTTTTTCTCTTGTCAAGTTGATACTGCTCAGCAGCAAAAAAAAAGGCCCAACTGCAAGAGAGAAGTACAGCTAAAAGCAGTTTTAAGAGGCATCTGTCATCCCTTTCCATTAGCTGGTGGAGAGTATTGGCACTAAGGTGTTTGCCCTCTTAATGCAGATAGGAAGGGGCAGGACTATTTCTGGAGAGGCTTCTCACTAGGACACTTACACAGGTGGACCAGTTCATGCCGCAATTTTATTTTCTGAGAAGAGTATTGTAAAGGCTGAAAACAGTTTAGATGATTAGCTATTTCTTTTCTGCGTTTTTAGATGTTTTTTTTCTCTCCTCAAAAAGAACCTGAAATCCTGATGCTTTCATTCTTGAATTCCAGAGAAAAAAGATGACAATTATTTCACTTGTGAGATGCTGTTGCTGTATGCCAGAGGCATGGAGGCAAGGCCTTTTCTCTGAAAAGTGCATATTCTCCATTGAAAAGCTACAAAGAACAAAACTTCCCTCCATGGTCTGCTTTGGTAATTCTGCAGACTCAAGTAGATATTGCTGTGTTAATTCAACACAGCTAGCTCATGGTTTCATGTATTTCTTTACACTCAGGAACACTGGAAATCTGCTTTCATGTTTGCTATGAAGGCTGATATACTCATCTGACTGTGACCCCAACAAACTAGAGTGCAAATGACTGAATTCTGCTCTCAAGCTGAGCTGTGTGAGATTGAAAAGCATAAGGCAAACATACTTACCTGTTACTCTCAAAAGTCAAAGATATCTCAGCAAAGCCTGATAAAATTGTGTAGACAAATTTATCTCTGGGCTGGATTCCAACATCAAAAGGTCATACTGAAAATGTTTGAGAGCACTATAAGCAACTGAAAAGGATAGTTTTCCCCAGGCTATAGTTATATATTACACCCGTGCAATAAATACAGCACAAAATTGATTCCAGCATTAGAGAATGTTATTTTCAATGCTGCTGGATGAGATAAAAATGGCAGCAACACCTTGCAAAATATACCAGTTTAAATGATAATAAGATCAATTTCCTTCTCCAGAAGACTGTCATGTTCATCATCTTTCTAGATTTCAAATATTAGCTCAAACGTGCAATAGAAATGCCTTCTTGCAGGCTACTGTGGCAATCAGTGTTCAAACACTTCACAAACACATATGCTTTGTGTGAAGGCTCTAGTAAAATAGCAAACTGAGCCTGACTATTCTTAGACAAATGACTTTTAGGCCTGGTTTGTCCCCTGTTGAAATAGTTGTGCTGTAGTAAAGCTGAAGTAAGAGAGCTGGGAATAAGACCAGTCAGTTCAACTCTGTTGCCTCCAAAAGCAATTTCCTGCATCCAGCAATGCGAGTTACAAACCCAAACTGCTATCGTGGGGTAACCCAGAAGAGAATCAGTCTCTGAAATTTCCTTTTTTCCTCCCTGGGGCAAGACTGCTAAAAATACATAGAGTGCAACTACCCAGAAAGTGTGAAGTTACTTGGCAAACAGAGGGAGTGACTTATGAGTACAGAAAAAAAATAAAAACATTGCAGCCCAATGTGCATTTTAAAGAGGTCTTCATATACACCACTTTAATCTATGTATCCACAGAAATGGATCAAGCATGACTTGATTCTTTCCTTTTTCACTATGTACATTCTTGTTTCCAAGTGTGTTGTGAGTTTAAACCCAGGTGGAGGTGAGGCACCACACAACTGCTCACTCAACCCCCCTCACCCCAATGGAATGGGGAAGAGAATCCAAGTGACACTTGTATGTTGAGATAAGAACAGTTTAACGATTGAAAATAATGTAAAATACAATAATAATGGCAAATAATAATAGTAGCAATAAAAGCAAAAAAAGAAGTCATGCACAATACAATTGTTCATGATCTGCTGACTGATGTCAGACCCCCTTCCTGAACCCAGACTGGCTGCCCTTCCAGGTAACTCTCCAGTTTATATACTGGGAAGTATGTTCTACAGTGTGGAATATCCCTTTGGTCAGTTCAGACCACCTGTTCCAGCTGTGCTCCCTCCTAGTTTATTTTGCTTGCCTCCTCACTGGCAGAGCACGAGACGGGGGAAAAAATAGTCCTTGCCCGAGGATAAACACGACTTTGCAAAAAGCCCAAACCATCAGTGAGTTATCGACACCATTCTCATTCTGAACCCAAAACACAGCACGTTAACAGCTACTGAGAAGAAATTTACTCAAGCTAAAAACCAGGACAGTAGAGTTTTTTTCTCTGCAACCCATGACACATATTTTTGCATATACATATTTATCAGCTTCTGAGGATAAATTTCTCCTGGCATGGGTGAGAGTCACGGATTCCTCCTACACTGCTCACAGTACTTACACTGGGGGAGGAGGTCTGATCAGTGAGAGAGTCGTTTGAATGAGTCCAGGAGTATCTTGAGGAGATTAAAACAGTATTTTTGCATTTACATGGATAGCCCAGTGTTGGGAGTGCATTTGAGGTCCTGTTTTGTGCACAGCCTGCAGATCATCTGGTGTGTTACAGCACTGCTTTTAGGGACCAGGAACTATAGAAACCCAGTGGTTTAATGCTTGAGATCTCCTCTTCAGTCCTTGGGATACTTGCTGAGTTTTTGACTGTTTGATAGACACCATCTGTTACCGCAAAGCAGTGGAGGAATTTTTAACGCTAAAATAAGAGATAGAGTCCAGGAGAACAGCAAGGGGTGCTTAGCTACAGGAAAAGTTAATTAAGGTTTTGTTAACAGCTCAATTAAATTATGTCTCCTGACTATTAACGATCCTAAAATGTATTGGTGACTTTCAGTTATTTCTAGGTAAATTCCTACCTCCCTAAAGATATCCCTTTTCTTAATGCATGAGAAATGGGAATGGCCCGTTGTGCTATGGAAGCAGTCCAAAGCAAAAAGTACAACAAAAACTAGTCCAGTTTTCCTGTGGTGTTATGTAGGGCCTATACTTATGCTGAAAAAAACCTTCTGTTGTATTCATCTTTCCTGCTCTGCTTTCTGTGACCCAGGCTTGTGTAAATCAGTTGGCTGTATCTGACACTAGGGATCTGCAGTGATTCACCTCTGTGTTACACATCATAGCTGGTTATCAAGGTGGAAAATGTCAGTGCGTTTGCTTATTTACAGTCTTCTGGTTTTTTTTGTTTGTTTGTTTGTTTTTTTTAATGGTAACTGAGGGCTTCATAGACAAAGCAAAGGAAACAATATATTTCAGAGTATCTCCAAATGCAGCTTTCCCTCCCAACTGTTCACAAATTGATCCAGACCACCTCTTTGAGAACAGGTTACACACTGCAGAGGAATGCATAACTTGCCCATGAACTGCTGCATATTTTGTCTTGTATTTACATTTTTCCAAAGGGGAAAAAAAAAGACATTTTTTTTCTGGATAAAGATATTTTCTGCTTTTGATGGATGAAATTAGTCTGCATATCCTTGGAGACTGCCAACAAGTTTACACTAAAAACTGGAATGAAGCCATCAATTCATTTCATGTGGCTTCCATCAGATGGCAAAAAACCATCACATAGTCCCATAATGCTGATCTTTAAATCACTGAAGAATGAGGTGACCTGTAACACTCCTGGCTCTCTGGGAAACACCTTGATGCATAGGGGGGACATTTTGACTGTTTCCAACTGTCATTCCTGTAAGTAGCAATCATATTTATGTGCCTTTGTTCTTGGAAGAAAAAATAGAAGACTGGGCTGTGAGACTTGCATCTGGCACACTCAGAGCAGCTCCAGCGCAAGAACTTCTGACACATTGAGCTCAAAGCCTTACACACCTCAGCAACAACTTTGGTGATTCAGGTTTGGTTACAAACCAGTTGCAGAGATTGGACCTAACTGAATTTCATAAAAGTGATTCAGATCCCCAGCCACTTGATTTTAGGTCAAATGTGTACTCACATGTTAACATTTTGGTTGCATCCCTCTTTAATTTGCTGGTTCAAAAAGTGGGAGCTCATGGTGTACTTCACTAACAAGAGGCTCTGGTCCCCTCTGCCATTTTTATCTTCCTTGTTCCCTTTCTTGTAGCAAATATTTTTGGAATGAGTTTGTGAATCATTAAATCAGGACCTGTCTATAGTATGTGTAACAGTGCTGAGACCCAAAGATCAATGAACAGTGACCCTTCCTCCTGCAATCATCTTGGTTTGGCACTAAAACACTCCATTTATAGGAAATATTTGTTTCTTGGACCACCATATGGTTGAAGAAAGGTTTATACCCCAGGGGTTCTGTATTAGATTCCAGCAGGTTACTTCATTAAATGAGCATATCAAATTTGATTGGAAGTTCTCATCAGCTTTCTGTTCCATTTAATTTTATTTTTATACAGATGAAGAAATTACTGTTACACCCATACCCACTGACAAGCCAACTACATTACTTCACATCTACTTTATAACCACATATAATTACATAACCTCTTGGTTTATTTTCTTCCAGAACTCATGGCTCCTCATAGAATCTGTTCTGTCTGAACTAAGAGGCAGATTTTGGCCTAAAAAACAGTTTTCAAGACATTTACATGATTTGGGGTTTTTCTTTTATTGAATATTCCACATTTATTAACCACAATTTGATTTCAAGCACAGTAAAGGCTTCACTGATACAGTCTGGACAGGCTGTGTTAACAAAAGGAAGACAAGCCCAGCATCAAAATACTCTGCATAAGTCTCATTATCATGGGAGATCTTCCATCTTTTCACCCCCATGCTATAAAATCTCTTTTAGCACAGAGTGTTCCCTCCACTTTCTTTCTCTTCAGTTACAGGCACCACGACCATTTTCTCACCTACAATTTCCAATCATCATTCCTCCTCAAATCCTCCTGTTCTTCACTGACTTCATGAATACAGCAGACAGGGCTGCAAAGTATTCTCACTTCAAGGCAGTGCGAGGGCTTCTTTGGATAAGCACGAGGCTGGCAGATTACATTCATGTCAAAGCACATAGCTGGGTAGCTAAAAATAGACAGAATAAAAATTGGCATCTGGAAAATTCTGAATGACTTAAGTTTTATGCCTGCGCAAACTCACTGAAATCAATTAAGGCTGGAGCGTAACCACGGTGGAATTGCCCCTAAGATTATTTTTAATGCTCATCCCAAGTTACATTCTTAAACATATTGACAGACCACAGAGTCCATTTGTTATAATTTATCACAATAACCCTAAACAATCTGGCATAAACATGCTCTTTCATTCAAGCCAAGAAATGTTATGCACTCCTTAGATGCCAGAGAAGGCACCAGGAAGAGCAGACCCTGGTCTGGGAGAATTTTCACATACAATTTCATCAACTTTAAAAGCAATGATTCAATCCTGAAGTCCTTCCTGCCATCAGTTTTATTTATTTAAGTGACTAGAGCCTGATAAAGAAAAGCTGCAATTCCAGGCTCCTCAATTCTTATTTACTTAGATAATGCAATTGAATATTGCAGAGTGCACAGAAATAGACAACAAACTAGAGAATCCTATTTTCTGTCAAAAAACTCTTCCATGTGGCCCATGGCTGCTCCTGGTAAACTGATATAACTGAGGCAACTGTCTACAGACCAAGACATCCTCTAGAGTGGCTGAGGGGAGAGCAACCCCCATAGCAGACATGATCCACCCTCAAGGACGGATGCTCTTCACCTCAGCCTGCGATGGACCACATCAAGGTCACACATGCCAAAATCCCACACCAAGTCAGGCCTTGCAGGGATTTAACATTCCAGAGCTGAGGAATTGCCTGTGCCAGAAGAACACTGCCATACGAAAGCAACACCAGCATATACTTGAAATAATTTATTTACCACTAGAGCACCACAAAAACAAGACATACAATGTGTTAAAATACAGAGTAATCAATCACTGAAGTACAACACAGCTGTCCTTTAAGTTCCTTTTTTTTTTCCCCTTTAAACCATGCCAACCATACAGTTGTATTGATGCTGAACACGTAAGAAGTGCTGTTCTACCCCACTCAGCTAAGTGCTATGATTCTCCCTCAGCCCCAGTCAGCCCCTTGGGTCTGATCTTTCAAGATGCTGAACATTTCCCATCAGTTCTCAGGGACTTTGCTCAGCCAGTGGCAATCACCTCGCCAAAATAAGGCCCCATAGCACAAAGTCCTTGAGCTGCTGCAGACCGATCTAAAGATCATTCGAGGGGTATTTACATCAGACCTGAGAGGTGCTAAGGACTCACATTACCCCACTGTGCAGAGGGGAATTTCAACCATGAGTTCTGCATATTGTAGGATCAGGCCTAACACCCTTGGTAACTAGATGGGAAATACATGCCTAATGAACAAGAAAAAAAACTGTAGGAGCTTTAAAATGGAGAATTTCAAATATTATCAGTGCATTTTGAGGAACACTAGAAATTAAAAATAAATTGATCTTGGGGCAATGACTTACAGAAATAGTGTTTTATGCTTAGAGAAAAACTCCAAATCCATGTCCAAACTTTCAGCTGCATCCAGCACACAGTGAGTATAGCTGGACAACTATGTTATCTCTCATTCCTCTTTTTCAAAACTGGTTTTGAGCTGCATTCATGTATCAGAGAACTGCAGCAACATTTTTTTAAGTTTTGTAAAATGTGGTCATCCTTGTCTTCTCTCCTGTCCAACAAAAATACAGTTCTCATACTGAACCTGATAAAACTAATTTTGCTGTTATACAGCAAAATCCAGAGTATGTATTACCCTGAGGAGTTTCACTGAGTTCAGTGCATCTTCTCACTGGAGTTAGTCTGGCTCAAGCAAGTGCTAGCAGGACAGATTCTTCACCTGTTCACCTCAGCTCACTAAATAAATCAGAAGTCTAACATACCTTCTCCTCCTGAGCCAGTGCGTGGGATTAGATCATCTCTGGAGCTATGTTTCCATCTAGGCAGTAAGCACAGGCTCCACAGAAGTCCTGAGGAGCTGCCTGTGCAAACCACCACGGCACCTCAGTTTTACACCAGTATTCTGCTGATGCCAAAGAAACTGCACTTCTCAAAACTGGAGCTGACAACACCAAGCTCAGGAGTGTCCTCCCAGCACCGCTCAGGACAATGGCAGAAAATGTCCTTCTCATCCAAGTAGAATGCTTGCATTGCAGGTTTCCAGCTTTGCTCTACAAAAGCATTCATCACATGAAACGAAATGATTGTGCCTTCTTCAGAATTCTTTTTATTCTTATTTAGGTTGGGGCTTTTTTAAGACCAAGTATGCGACGTGATTCTTTTCTTTTTACTCCTCTACGATATAAAAATGTGCAACAACAAAACCCTTGGAACCGCCACGTTCCTTTTTCGTTTTCTTTAAAAGAAACTTTAATGTGAACTCAATTGAGAAAAAAAATCGGTAAACTCGCAAAAAAAAAAACCAACAAAAACCCAACAAGGGTCCTGCCAATCGTTACACATCCCCCAAGAGCCTGAAGGGCCCTGCTGTGCCAGTGCAGAAGCCCAGGGCAAGGCTCTGTGGCCCGCCGCAGGAGCAGCCCCACGAAGCCCACGCAGGACCGAGCTCTCCCGCGCCAGGCCGGCGCGCCGAGAGTGCGGCGTGCGGCAGCCGCTCCCTGCAGCCTCCTGCACAGGGAGAACGCCGTTCCCTGCAGGGCTGGCCTCGCCTCAGCCAGGCCGGGACACCTCTGCTCCCGACATGTGCTCCCTGCCCCTCTGTTTGAACGCCTACAGCCGAAGGGAAAGCGCAAGGCCCAGAAATGCCAACCGCACCGCGATCCAAGCGTTACCAATGGGGACAACTTGGAGGAGGAGGGGAGGAGCGGGGTGTGGAGATTGCTTCAATCCATCCTTTTTTATAAAACAGAGAAACAAATGGAGTCAGGTAGCTTATGCCATAATGATGAACAATATACAAAGCACATGTATAGCAATTATTATAAAACATGTATTTGTAGTGCAAGTCAAAATATAGGGACTCTACTCATACTGGCCAGCTAGAGGGAAACACATGATTCTGAGTGATCAAAAAGAGCCCCAAATCCAAATTCAAAGTCATGAGAGCTGACAGTATTACAGAGTACAAAAATATGGTGAAAATTTACACATTACACATAAAGTACGTAATTTTTTAATAGTTTACAAATAGAGATCTACAGATATGTTTCCAATTAAGCTGGCTTTTACTACCCACCTATTGTAATACTCTAGGTATGGTTACATATACCAAAAGAACAAAAAAAAATTCCCATAGCATAGCTATACAGCAACATATTAAGGTCTGAAGATTAGACCAGTACATGTTAAATATTTCACTGGGTTACTAAACTGACATTTTAAACCATTTACAGTAAAAAAAAAAATCTTATAGACTTGTCTTTGAGACTGAAACAGAGTGTCCTTTATAAGTAAATTATTCAGTATTTAAAACAAGGGTTTGAGACCTTACAAGAAGTCTCTCTAGGCAGCTGGCATGAAAAATAAGGTATTTTAAAGGCAGAGTTTGTCAGTAATGTAATAACTGATTTCTATTTTAATCGAACTAAACTAACCATTACTTTTCTGATTCTTTTGAGCTTGTGTTCCTTTAGGCTTTATATGTATTTCTGGCAGCTTATTTGGTCTCCACTTTGTCCACATTGGCTGGTTTTCGTTTTTCCAATGGTGATAAAGAAATGTTCATTTGATAGTTTTTACACACAAATAAATAATGCACTGTTAACTCTATAGCTAAGAGGAATGGGTAGGATGCCTATTGCGTAACGATACAGAGAGATCAAGTAAGGCACGGGACAGATACAGCAACTCCACTTCATGGGATTTTCCTGTTTTTTTCCTTTCACATAGTAACACTAACAAATTTCTTCCAGTGTTTATTTTTTTAAAGGTTTCTGTTCTCTTTAACTTTGCTTCTTGTCTATCTCACACTATGTGTAGGTGAAATGTAGGAAAAAGCCTTCAATGTTTTGCTTCAGATGCCAGTTTAAAAAAAAAAAAACAGAACAAACTTTCAACCAGTTCAGACTAGTACCGCTTTTTTTTTTCTTCTTTTTTTTTTTTCTTTTAACACTGATGAACCCGGGTTTTTATTTTTCTTTCTTTCCTTCTCATCCTCTCTTTCTTTTTTTTCCTTGGTTATCTTTTTTTTTTCATAAACACACATCATGCTGTTTCAGGGATATCCTTTAGCTGCACTTGCAAGACTTCACAATCATGTTGGACAGCTGTTCAATTTTGGGTGTTTTTCCAATGTAATAGAGAATGGTGAGGGGTTCCAAATCCTGGGACACACAGCACGGAGAGGCTGAAGCTTCTGGATTTATGGTGTTATACAAGCTGAGTACCTAGAAGAAGAAACCAAAAAAGACAGATTAAGGCAGCTACCTCTAATGAGAGACCTGCATCACTTCCTCACACCTGAGAGAATACCCACTGAAACTGGTATGAAGATTCCTGGATTTTAGGGGTTTTTTTTATGATTTACCACTTCAATCTGGTGTTCACAATATGCCTGAATTTCCTAAGGTTTTGTCCATACAGTCTTAAGCCTCAAAGCAGATACATACCTGGAGTTGGCCTCTTAAGTGTTGCCCTTTAAATCAATAGGCTGTATTATATTTATGAGTATAGAGGAAATGGAAAAGTTTTTTTTATCTGTTTCTTCAGGTTGCCATTTGCTGTTTACAGGATTTTGAATTTACAAGTGAACAAACTGAAAAGAGACCTCTTCAGAGCATAGGCACTCCTCCTCTTTTACTCTCTGGCTACGCTAATTAAATCCAATAATGCCACCCTGCAAGCACCAGGACTCAAGGTGCAGTTACTCCTGCTGAGAGCCAGATGCAGGGAGTTTTCACCTATGTCAATGCATAGTTCTCTGCGAGGGAAGCATGTGGGGTTAGCCACTGATGATGATGCATAGGTGCTTCTGGGGATGCCATTAATGCCTTAGTCAAACATCAAGTGACCTTTTCCTAGAACTTCCACACAACATTTGCAGTTTAGAGAGACAGAAGATCTGTTCAGGACAACACCACTAACTACTTTATTAGGCAACTTCTGACTCCTTGGGCAATTATCCAAACCACATATTTGTGACCGTGACAGTTGCTCTTCCTCTTTCCTTTAAAAACAAGTGCAGTTCTAAAATGTGTTCACCATTACTCCACACCAACAGGGAAACATACCTTATTTACACCTCTGCCTGCTGAGATTGCTAAGAGTACAATGTCAAAGACAGTGACAGCTACAAAGCTCAGGAAGAACATGGTATCATGGTTTTCCCAACCAAAAGGAACTCAAGCTGTCCCTTGGACGCCGCGAGTTCTCCCTGCTGGCTGACACTGATCTGTCATTTTAAGGGAGGCTTGAAAAAGGGGAGACATCATTCTTAGTATGGACCCGAGGGTGAAATTCTTACTTTATGACAACTATGATGCAAATGTCTGTCTCCTGCATTTACTGTCTAGACATCCTTAGTGATAGCTGAGAGGAAATTAGCACTTCACAGCAGAACACTACTCATCCTAAGGCAGTTGGCTAAAATACCACATCTAATCCCTAAAACAAAAAGTCCCATGTCAGACAACTATGATTCGTTTCCTCAACATCCCACACACAAAGTCCCACCCTCCACATAAATTTCCTAAGTGTAAGAAAGAATATGTCTTTTGAAGTAAAAGAAAGACAGCTATCAGTAGATTTTCATGAAATTCAGCGTGGCAGGTGCTAACCTTGAAATGGCAGATCATAAAAGTAGGTGATGACCAGGTGGTACAACTCAGCCCTTCAGTTACTCTGAAAGTGCCTCCCTCAGTGCCTTTGCAGACTGAACTCATTGTATTATCTTCCACTCATGTCTATAATGAAAGGCTTTTTCCAAGCCATCTCCAAAGGATACATACTCACAAAAAGTATTCAATCCAACCATGTGTTCGTATCAATGAATATATATATATAAAGTACAGTAAATCTCTGGGTCAATACATTTCTCCTGCTTCAAGACTAGGTTGAGGCCATGTGTGAGTTCATCTATAGGGCCACATTTCTTCATCCTTAGTTACTGAGACTAACTCTGGACACTGGTGCCGATGTCAGTCCCAGAAACATAGCTCAACTTTCAGTTATAAAACAGAAGCTGAAAATTAACAGATTCATTACTTACTCTGCTGTGCTGAGTATCTGAGCTCCATAAATACGGGCAGGCTCCCGCACAGAAATTGGCATGGTATCCTTTAGGTTCATGAATCCATTTCCAGCCAAGATCCCTCTTGAAGTCAATATAAAGTGGACGCAGACAGCAATTATCCTGCACATTCCTGGGAAATAAAATACAAACACATTGGTCATAACAAAGACAACACTGGGAATAAAAATAATCCTGTTGCTTGCTCCCTGAATGATCATTTATAGGTAGGCAAGTCTGAGTCACAAAAATTCTCAACTAAATCAAATCAAATCAATAGTAGCTTATGCTGTAACTGAAATGACAGTTATTACAGGATGCTTAGACATGGCACGACTTGCTCATACAGACAAAGCTAATGGCTTCCCTGGAGGATTACTCAAGTGTTTTTCTCCAGGTCGTACAGAGGACACTCTGAGTAGGTGAACAAAGTGAAGGCGAAAATTTGGCTCTAAGTATGGGGCTAATGCACCTTGGAATCATACCAGATGGAACTGACCTTCTGCTCTCTAAAGGTTTCAACAATCTGCCCCTGTCTCTGTGGGATTGGAGACCGCAAATCAGATACCTACTGCACACAGACCCCAGGTCTGAGAATGAGGGTATGCATTCTGTATTAATGCCAACTGTAAAGAAATATGATAAACAACTGCATGACACCTCCCAGGCTGGTAGGACTGTGTAAGAATATTGGATGTGCAGGCATAGTTACCTAAAACAATAGGCAGCATCTAGAGCACGCTTCTTCCGCCGACTGGGCTGTTGCGACTCAAGTCTGTAGGAGGGTAACAACATTAGCAGAAGATGTGGGGTCTTCCCACTGTATTTTTTCCTATTGGACTTTAAAGCTTTCACATCACCACTGGAATATGTGTAGTCATCAATACCTTCAAAAAATACATTTCGGTGATAAACATTGTGTTGCTTTTTCTTCACAAATTAAATAAACCATCTCTTAAAAAAAAATCTCTCAGAAACTGGGCCACGATGGTGTCAGCCGGGCATGTTTACTGGGGAAGTGGGGGCAAATTTCAACCCAAGATGCCTAAGATATTCACAGTTCTCATGTTAGCTATTGTATCAACCCTCCCACATTCACATCTGTTTAATGGTATTTCAGTACATTTATCAGAAACGTTTCAATTCTGCAGTGATTCTTGTGTTGCTTCAGTTAGAGCAACACTCCCAACTTTTAACAGGTAGGTACCTTTTGAAACGTTTTAGCACACAAAGTTGCTCTGGATAATTCACCTTCATTTCCCACTCTTACTTCTATCCTGCTAGTTTCCTCCATTACAGTCACTCCTTTCTGATACTTGTAAATTTCCTGTCTTTCATTGCCATTTTATTTAAATCTGCTAATTTTACCCATAAAGTCAGTTATTCTAGTGTCTTCTTTTATATGGGCATGGCAAAGACACTGATCAAAGTATTTCTTCTTGAAATGGCAATCCATGGCTTCATATTCTGTATTCTCTTTTAACACTTAAAGTCTTACTGCTTTTTATCATGGCAATAGCACAGACAAGACTCTCAAGGTATTGGCCTTTCATAGGAGTCATGTTATGCCTTTTGTTAAGATCCTTCAGAAAATTAACCTCCCCAACCAGATACTACCATCTAAACAGAAAAAGATACACTATTTTTTTCTTAACATATGCAATTATAGAGACCAAACAGCATACTAACATTTTTTTTAAATGCACACAGTGGCTTTAATCATATGTACAGTACATGTATTTACTTACAGGAAAAAATTCCAATGCAGTGAAACAATGGTTAGAAAAACTTAATATTTGACAAGGAATATAGCCAAATACTTGGACCACAAATGAACCAAATCATGATACACTTCAATAAATGAGAACTTCATTTATTCAGAATTTAGGTTAAAATTGGTTCTAATATAGCTACAGATTCATATGTGCTGGTGGATGGTAACTGTAGTACAGTCAATTAAATATAATTTCTCTTTGTGAAACTGAAAATTTAATGGCTTAAAAACACAAGAGAGCTTATACGACATTCATATATTTAGTCCATATCACCCTACCTGATGTCCATAAAGTGCACATATATTCATAACCCTCATTACACAGTTTTTTATTTTTTAATGCCCACTCATTCCAATCTTTTCAATTAAGTCTGACTCATTACAGTACTAGGATGGAGAGCAAAATATTGAGCTATTTTTTCATTACTATCCAATAGTGGATGGCAAATTGTGCAAGAGTCTTCACTAAATCCAAAATTGTGTGTATATCCTGAGAGCATGCTGCAAACTATAACACAGACTCTTAAGGACATCGAAGCTGCATGCATGGAATGAGACAGCTTTTTCAGGCCTTCTGATTTTGGAATTGCTCAAGCGATATAGTTTTACCCTTGTGACTTCAGTACCATTTCCTACCAGCTGAGAATCATGATTCTCAAATGAGCAAAAGTTTTCAATTAGCTCAATACCATTTAGGAGGCAGAGACAGCTTTTTGTTTCCTTCCTCAGTTAGTGCATACCACAACATCTTAAAAAGCTGGAGGTTTTTTTCCTTCATTACCTGCAAATCTTGCTTCAAGCTCCTCACTCTTATTTGGGATGATGTAATTATTAGAAGGCACGAAGGTACAGCATGGACAGTGTAAGCTTATCTTAAATCCAAGATTTCTGTCTGCAAAACATAAAAGTGAGTGGAGTTGGTTTTTACATGGAAGGACTCTGAAATACTCCTGAGTTAATGGAGGAGCAGCTGGGGCAGGCGTGCAGGCAAAGAGCACTTTTTGTCACCTCTGTGATGGAGCCACTCATGTACAGCCTCAGTGACATCAAAAGACAACCATTCTCCTTCAGCTCTTGTTTTAACTACTTTGCTGTCGATATAGCGCTGTCCTGGTGATGACAATTCTTTAGATTTTAAAACCTGCAAGAAACAACAAATAAAATTGCCTACAGGTTAACATTTACCTAGTTGCTTTTAAAATGGATCACTAACATTAGAAAATAGCACAAGAAACTATTACAGCTGAAATGTCTATGCAGCAGATGAACATTCATGCACATTTTCCAGAAAGAATCTTCTTAGGGTGTGTAAGGAGAAGAACAATATAAAAACACCCTAATGAAATCAGGCGCCCAAGCGAAACACACCACCACATATTCCTTCATGAGAGAAATCCCAGAAATCACTGGCCTGAAAACTTAACCTGTAATACAAGTGCTGAAGAGATCACAGTAATCATCAAAAGAAGCTATTTTACCTTCTTCGGTGATACTTACACTGGCTAGAGCATAAGATGCCAAAATTCAGGCTGTATAATGTAGTCTGTACACTGAAGATATTACATTGTTCTCCTGTAACTAACCTATGGTATTGCCTTACTCATGCTTTTATAGCCTTCCCTCTGATTTCAGGTGCTAATCATACATTAAACAGATGGCCATGAACAGATTTGTGCAACAGGTGAGGTTCCTTCCATCCAAACTTTGATGCAGGCTGTATTTATACTTGTGTCAAATATTTCAGCAAAGCTTCTACTGACCAAGCAATAAAAAAATACCTGAACAAAAGAAAACCATGCTCTGCATGGGAATTTCAAGTGCCCACAGTCCTCCTCATCCCAGGCAAACAACTCAGTGGGTGCCTTCCCATATAAAAACACAGCCTGCTATTATTTACACTTAATCTAGGACAAAAACATTTGGACTTTTGGCTGTTAACACATTTCTGGTTTTCTGGTTATTACTCTGTTGATAGTTTTGTGATGTAGGGAGCTGGAATGCCATGCAACATTAAGCCAACTCCAATCAAGATACCACACAATAACATCATTTTGTAACTTTTGGCATGCCAGCTGTGCAACTTCATATATTGTTTTGGGTTTTTCCTTTCTTTAAGCACCCAAGTCCATCTACAAATGAGTAACTGACAACATCTCATTGTTTCCTCCTATTTTCTCATCCCAGAACAACCTGAAATCTAGCAAGCACTGCTGTAACAAAATCATGGTGAAACCACATAATACATGTAAAGAAAAATATTTCAAAAGAGGTGTGAAACTATGTCATCATCATGAAGTCAGGCTTTTCATAATTAAACAGGCTTGAAAAGCTCAGATTCTGTCCAGCATGTGGAGTCAGAATTTACTGCAAGGCAGTGCTCAATCTCTAATAGGCCAACAGCATGGCTCCTACAACAACATTTGTCTTATGAGAAGAACAGCAACATGACAAGCTCTTTGTCTTCCTCCTGATCAAAAATTTAGCAAAAAGCCATGAGAAGACGTTGGTTCAATTCCAGAAGATTACTAAGGGCCCCTGGTAGGCAATGCCGAGTTCCCCAGTAGAAACTAAGGGCACTCAAACAGTGAACATTGGGACTCCTTTTTATGAGGCAACTTTCAAACAAAGTGTCTGAACAACTGTTTACAGAGAGTCTGGCAGCAGCAAGGGGACTACCATTGCTCAAAAGTGCCAAAGGGATGAGAGAATCAGTAATCAATGCTGGGAAAGTCCCAGAGAAGTACAAATATAACTTTGCCTTCCCTTTGGTCTTTATCAGGTCAAGTGTTTCTGAGGATGTAATGCAGCTGTCATTCTGCAAGGATGTGTTGGGACTGGGGGGGGAGGTGTGGGGTGTGAGGCAAATGGGACACAAGAACTTGGCTCATTTCTCTTCCTTTCTGCACAGTCATATCTTTCCAAAGACTTCAGAAACTGCATACCTCAGTTTTGGCAGTGATGTAAGGACTAGAAGTAAGTAATGTGCCAAAAGCAATCTCCTGATGTTAACTATAATTGGTCTTAGACATATTCTGAAGACACAGCTGAGTCTTGGTATCAAAAATAAATGTATTTATCCCAGTCTTTATCCCAATTGCTACTAAAAGACAGAGTCAAGGGCTGTCAGCGTGTACCTGGAATAAAAGGCATTTGTAAAAGTACAAGAAAACATCACTGTATGTATCCAATGGTACAAGGAAAATCCATCCCCACTGTTGAGCTGAATGACAAGGGAAGTGTTGGCAGCTTTCTGAACTGTTTGGCACTGTGGGACAGGATGGATACTGTGGATTAAAAGAGCTGGATATTATCCATCCTATGGTACCCACCATATCTGAAAGTAAAGTTTCTCTTCGTGTTGTTTATGCAGCATGTTCAGGAAAAAAATTATAAAGAATAAGGTAAAAAGTCACAAACTAAGTAATTTCCACAATTGGCACCATGGGTTAAACAGGCACTGTCAGTTCTTAAGCAAAAGTCTGTTAAGTTAAAAGAGTGCTACACTAAGTGAAATTAACTTCAATCTCCCTCTCTTGGGTTAAGTATCTTTGTATTGTTAGGGTGATGTATGATTCTAAAAACCTGAGTACTTGTAAGCAAGAATGATCTTCTAGCCTCACTATTTCCATTTTCCCTTCTTTTTCTCTGACATTGCTGCAAGTGTGGAAAGCTAATGGAAGATAAAATCCTAGACTGGATCCTCAGGGTCCATTTTCTCCCACAAAGTAATCTGATTAAGTTTCTTTTCCTACATTGCTTTCTATTTCCATCCACACTGAAGCAATTGCAATCTATATGGTGGCAAACAAAGGGGCCTTTTTGTAGGAATCTCTCAGAAATTTTTACAGCTACAAAATATTCTTCAAATGAGTCTTCCAGAAATTACTACATGAAATGAGCATTTTAGGTTCTCTCTGCCATTTCCCTGCTTTGGTTTGCTTCCTTTTACTTTGCCCTACATTTCTCATTTTAACCTTCCCCATCAGCAATATACCTTTTTTTCCAATACACCCTCAAGCCTATATCCCCAATGAAAAACTTCTCTTTCATTGTTTCCAATCCTTTCTTCCTCCTAGATCAACTAATTTAGTTTTTAAAAGGAATAAAAGCCTTTTCTGTGCCTTGCAGCTTTAGTGCTTGAAAGCTTGTCTACCTCTTCCAACCACACTGATTGGCCTTAGAAGAGATATTACCTTCAGCTGTAAACATTGCCTTGCCTTACCTATAAACACCACCTCACCTTCATGCTTAGCCCATCACAACCACATCAAACACCCTTATCAGAACTGCTGCTGCACGGCTTGTACCTGCAAGAGCTAAATGAAAGCCTTTGTGCAAAAGTTTTCAGTGCACTAAAAATACTGACAGAAGGCAAGGGGAAAACAGAAAATCCACAGAAAAGAAAGTCAACTGAGTTAAACTTCCCCTTTAATCTTTTCTTACTTCCTTCTGGCACCTTACCCAAACACTCCCTCTTAAAGAGGGCAAAAGGAGTTTGGTCTGACTACAAGGCATGACGTGGAAGGCTAAGGTCTTCCGGTGGGGGAATCCTGTGCATCACTCACTGCATGCAGAGACACAGATCCCATCATTTGCATGAGCAGGAGACAGAGTTTCCACACTGGCAGTCCCACCTCCCTCTCTGAGGAGGGACATCCCAACACCCACGGGTACAAACAGCTAGTGATGCACCTCGGCTGTGCACGTACAGGTGTGGGCACACACACCTTCACACACGCCTCAGAGAAGGCCCAAAGCCAACAAACCCGGGTTCTAGACGTGGGGATGTCTGCCCAGTGGTATCTGCTTACTTGGCCTTGCTTCCAACAGAGGGATAATGTAGCACTGCCTGTTATAATAAATGATTACACAGCTAACATACGCATACAATCACATGCTGTGGGGATGAGCTGTATTGGAAGAAGTGTTACCAAAAGGTGATCCTCCTGACTTCTAGACCAGTATACAGAGTAATTTTCATTCAGTAGCAATGCTCTAAATTCTAAGAACAATTTCAGGTTTTTTCTACCCCGTTTTTGTATGTGATTCCTCCCTTTCACAGGAAAAGCACCCACTAAAAAACTTCTGAATCTTCTCTTGACCAGTGTCTTGGACGTGGTCTTCTACCTACCTTTGCTATGCCCACTGCTAACCTACGTCTCATACACTTTTTTCAATTCTGAGGCTTCTTGAAAACACCTGGTAAAAAAATGGTCTTACAAATACCCATGAAGAGTCTCCAGGCATCACATACGTGCAGCTACTGCCAGCAGATCAAGGTGAAACAAGCACATAAATCAATGAATAATGCAGTTAATTTCAGGAAATGGCTCATGAAGAAGCCAGATGCAAACAAAGCATTGCTCTTGTTTGTACAGCTCCATATGCTTAGGAAGCCCAGCTGGGGATCTTGGCGATGACAGCACTCACATGCCACCCTCATCAGGCTTGCCAGATTTCTGGTATTTTACAAATCCTGTTGAAATCTACTCTTCATCCTGCTCAGTCTTCTGGGTGAGAACCTCTGCTCGGCTGGCAGGGCTTATCTGTGCTCCTCTTCATCCATCAGAGGAGGCTGACCCATGATGTTATCTTGAAAGCATATCCCAAATCACCATGACCAGGGCATGGCACCATAAAATTTTTCAGCAGAGAAAAATTTTAGTTTTGTCACAAACTGTTTTCAGAAGAATGAGGAGTTTCCAGAAAATACTGATTTGTAAATTACTTCTGTCACTTGTTATGCTTATTTTTCAGACTAACTGGAAAGCATTAACAGATATATTTTTTAAAAAATTAAGTATCAAGTAGCTGAAATCTTCATTAAAATACTGGAGGATGAAACTGTTTATTTATAGGCACATATGTTTATACCCTCAAGGAACTATCACACAGTTCTGAGTATAAAAGTAAGGATAAGGATTATCTTAGTCTGTATTTTATAAACTGTAAAGTACACTGAGAACACAACATAATTCATGATAACAAACAAAGCAGAATGTTTGCAAAATTAGCAGATGCATGACTTCTTTAAAGAATGGGGCACATCAGAAGTTGACATGAGCAGAGCAGCAGCACTTGGCGTCAGTGTAATTAAACCGGTTCAAAAACAAACTCAAAAAAACTCCTAAGTCCAAGACTCTGTTAAAAGAAACATAATTATTTTGCTCAAAGTTTCCTTTGCCTACTCCCCCGCTCATATATTTAGGCAGCTAAAGAAAGGGATAACTGATTCAACACATTAGTGTATGTATTCTAGACAATAACCACTGACAGCAGACGCCAGAACAGCCTGTCTTTGTGACTCATTACACAGCTAAAAGGAAAAAATTTGACATGAAGATACACTGGTTCTTTCAAATAACTAGAGCTCCAGAACAGCAACTTATTTAGTTCATTTCAGATTTGGTATTCTGGCCAATAACTACTTCTAGTCTTCTACTGTCACCACAATCAGATGCAGAAGAATAGGAAAATTACAATAAAGTATAATTTACAGTGGAATAGTTTTGGCTAATCAATTCACCACCTCCTCAGCAAGCAAACAAACAAAAAATTGAATGTGGTTCAGTAGTGATGATACACAGGCTGATGCATCAATGACATACATCTGCTGCAGCCAAGAAAACCAAGAACATTTTATAGCTGGGTTTGTGAATTATGGTCACCAGCTCTTTGGAAATATTTTTGGTGACTTACAGTTTCTTAAAACAAGTTGATGAACTTTCCAAACATAGTAATAAGATCATATGGCCACTTAAAAATATCTATCCTGTTTCCTGCATCGCCTTGGAACTTGAAATGGCCACTGCTATCAGCCAGTGTGGGTTTTGCAGTCACTGAACAGCAGTAAATATGGCATTATCTTGTGAAAACCTGCTGTTAATCTGTCTTTCCTCTCCATTCATTCTGGACTGTCTGATCTCCTCCCTCCAGATGTGGCTGGCCCCCGGATAACTTCCTTCCTTCCCTTTCCTTCTCTGTCATTTCAGACTCCTGTGATGTTCTCATCTATTACAACATCTTGGCAGGATCACTACTCTTTCTCTTACTTATCAGTCATTATCCATGATTTCCATTGGAACTTCATGGCCCTTTTAAAAAGAATGGAAATAACCTGACATGTACTTGTAAGCTTAAAGTAAATAAGCCCAAACAATGAGATCCAGTGGCAAATGATGTGCTTATGCTGGTTAACATGAGAGCAGAGATAAGTTCATGCACAGCATGGCTGGCAACTGCCATTTAGGATGACCTTTTCTGAACTAGAAGAAACTTTAGGGGACTCCAGTCTAACTCTTTACACTGAACTGACCAGATTCTCAAGGTCTGCATATGCAGCTGCTTGGCATTTCCAAATTCTTACATACTATTCACCTTACTGAAAGCTTCACTCACTGCCTGGTTCCAGATTTCAAAGGTCTCCTCGGACAGCTCTCAGGGACTTCAGCCAGCTCTTTCTGAAACTTACAGTTAAAAAATGGCCACGCTAATTATCAATCCTTTCTCCTTCCCTGGTTAAATCTGAGGCCTTTGATCCTATTTTGGACACAAGGAAAAGCAAATCATTGATTCTGCTGCAAACCTCTCCAGTTTCTTACTCATTATATGTGAAAACATATGGTGTGAAGTGCAAAGCTTCCATATAATACCTTTTGCCAGATAATTGGGAATCTACTGGCTATCAAAATCTTAGCTGCTTCTAAGCACAAGAGACTGGCTGTGTATTTTTTAAAAAAATGTCAGTGTGAGTTTTCAAGCTCTTCTTGTAGCCACTCCTGAAAAGGAGCAATTCAGACTCTGCCTTCAGTGCCATGGAGTTAAAAGGGCTTTACAGTCCCCTTGCTTATCAATGAAGTCTTTCCATTACTTGCAATGGTCTCCGAATCAGGCTCAAACTGAGGGCAGAATCTTTAGAGACTAGTATATGAGATGCAGAGCTCCTGCCAAAATACAAAGAAAGGTATGGAGTACTTGCCAAAGTTTGTAAAAAACCCATAGCTCTCTGATCCATCTGCTCAGAACTTGCCAGGCACATTCTTCATGCAAACTTGCAAATAAAAAGAACATATTGCACACATAACCCAACCTCTTTTATATCTGGATGGGCTACAGCTGCAGAAGGATTCTCTTACACTGTTGGCTGATGCTCACTTAAAGGTAAAAGAAGGTGAAGTGTGAGGAGGGTAAAAAGATGAGCCCTTAAGCAGGTCAGAAAGGGAGGGGAAGTCAAGTGTGTCATGGAATCCCTGTGACTGACTCATTGCATCACCCTGCGGTGACAGGATGAGCTCTGGGAAGGGAACGGATCCTGGGAAGGGATTTCCTCTCCATTTGCTCCCCAAGCAGGGCCTTCCTCCTGATACTGAAGATACATGTGCAGTGTAAGTTGGGGACAGAGCCCCGAGGCCATCCAGCATGATTTATGTTTAAGCAGGCAGGAAGACTCTGCATTGTATAAGCAATAAACAAGAACGGAGGGTCTGGGGTCCTTCTCTTGGAAGATTGCGAAATATTGAGGGCAATTTCCTGCCATTTGGGAGATCTTAAGATAGCTCCAAAGAAAGATTTTATATAAAATGAAGCAAAACAAAAAAATCCCATAAACTTATCTAGCCTTTAGCTTTAACTTGCCAAAGGCACATTATGTTTTATTAAAATATCAACAAAGAGGAGCCAAAGTCAACAGAAACAGAGTGGGTTCTCCTGTCTTCTAGCCAAATCTCCCAGATCCTGCAGGGTACTCCTGTGTTCATCTCCCCTTTATGCACAGGTTTAAGCCCTTTTCTCTTCCTTCGTCCTGTCCCTAACAGTCATATCTCATCTTCATGTGCATTTTACTACAACATTTTGGCATACAGCTTTCTTGGCTAAATGAGTATTTGGACATAGTACTTCCTCCAAGATGTTGTCTTCTTCCACAAGTCTCTCCTCTTTCTTCCCTTCCTCTTGCCTGCCTTGTTCCCTACAACTCACAGTTCTCCTTGTGGTTTTCTCTTCCCACCACCTACAGGTTTCCACCTAAACCACTCCCATCCTCTTCTATTTTCTCCCATCATCTATTCTTCATGTTGGCTTCTCTCCAACAAAGCTTCACATTGTTTCCTACACCTCCCCAGAACAGGAACACCTCCTTTCCCCCTGCAACAGGCTCTCTAGCACATGGCCATCAAGCCAACCTGATCTTCCTTAGCCCAAAGACCATCACTCTGAGCTGCTTGGTTCAAACTTGCTCATGTCCCAGCGTAATGTAGGCTTGGCTGCCCCAACAAACCCTGGCCCAAAAGCAGAAACCCAAACCTAGCTGCTGTTCTCAGACCCATGGCCTGCATTCCCATGCCTCCAATAATGTACAGGCACCACAAACGGCAATACAGCCATCTGTGGCCCGCATTTCCACACATGGCAGTGTCCAGAAGGGAAGCCCACGCCGGCCCATGCCAGGAGCTGATACAAATATTATACATTTCTTCAAGCTGTCTTCAGTAACTGCTCTACTCCTGGCAAGAGGCGGGTGCCTCCAAGATACACTCTCAAATTACAGTGAAGAAGATGCAGCCATAAATACTTCCCCTCATGCTCACAGAGTATTTGCCGAAGGTACTCTAGACATGGTCTCCCATACACTGATACCTTTTTGTAGGGCATAAAGTATTTGGAACCAGAAAAAGGGAATTCTGGAACAAGGAGAAAACAGCAATTCAACTGAAATACACTGCAAATTAACTTCCTCTGGTCCTGAGCTGCTGCTGGGGGAAAGACAAGGAGTTTGGTAGAGCAGAAAGTTATTACATCCACGCTTTATACCAGGTTTGGCGCTTCAAAGAACACTACACTTGAAATTCAACATAACCTCATAATCTTTCAGAATGCAAGAGTCTGGTTTCAGGATAGCAATACATAAATTGCGAGATCCAAATGCACTACTTTAGATGTGGGTCACAGCGATGGCAGTCAATTGTAACCAAGTGCCCCAGGTGATATCTGTAATACAGACATCCTGCGCCAGCTCACAGCCACAAATCCTGCTTCATGGCATTTTCTTCCATGGCATTAGAGACAGCACTTTTTGGCAAGAAAAGAGAGCAAGGCCCCTCTGCTCCTGATTATACGGAGATCAGCCCGAAGGATCTCTGTTGCAGTCAGTGTAAATTGCCTCAGATTTGCACCGTGGAGATTTGGCCCAAATCTATAGTAGCTCACTCTAAGTATTCCTCAACTGAAAAAAAAGACACAACACTGTCTGAATTGAAAGTATTTGAACAACCGACTGTGGTTTAAATTTAAATCTGAGTCATGATGGGGTAATATGTTCCACAGCATCTTCCTCCTCATATTTCCAAAGAGGGAGAGAAGCCCTGGAAGAAGTGGGGGTTACCATCACCTGGAGAACAAACAGCTCTTCCTAGACCCCGAGCAAGCTCCGTGGGAGCTCTTGACATGGAGCTGGCCCTCCAAAACATGGAAAGACCAATGGTCTGCTCCTGTTTGCTTCACACTTTTCACTGCAATCTGATGTGTCCTCCCCCAGCTTTAACCTGGCACTGTTCATTTGCCCCAACCCTTGCTCTGACACATCCTCTAGGACATCCCTCCTGTCAACAGCCTCTCAGGTAACTCCAGCCACAGCAGCCTCAGATAAGGATGACAATAAAACACAGCGCTTCAGCTGCACTTTTTGAGACACTTTATGACGTGTTAACAAAACATGGCACTGCTTCCACAGGAAGTAATTATTAGTTGTTATTGTTTGACTGCCTGTACATAATAAAAATACCTTAAACCCAATACCACAGCACTCTGTGAAGGGTGTCTTTTCACCCTGTAAGGGTTTCCACTAGTTCTGCTTTGCAGTGGTGCCAATTTGTTTTCTGGAATGCTTATTCATAAAAGACAAGGCTTTTTTTGAAGGGTGCAGGGACTTTATTCATAAATACAGAAGCACCTTAATAAAAGAAAGATGTGATGAAGTCTTCAAAGCAGGCAAGAAAACTGATGAACAAAGACATTCCCATAACAACTGAGCTTTATCTGATCAAATTCCAATAAAACCTGCATTTGGCATAAATCTTTAAAAACATAGCAAGGGCCACTGGAGGATGCTAAAAATTGTTTATTTAATATTATTCTTCCTCTCTTCCCCAAAAGCACTTTATCCTCTTAATATTTTCTGAAGTCTTGGTGTGCGTTGGGAAGCACATTGAGTGAGCACGGTGTGGTGGAAGGACAGGAGAAGGGCGCCTTGTCCAAGGTCACGCCGCTTCCTTCCTTCCCTTTGGCTTCCTACTCTCCAACGTGCTGATGATCAGCAGTATAAGCATCAGATTAAGCCTCCTTTTTGGGCAGAAGAAACAACAGAAAAGATAGTGCCTTCAAAGAATTTCATTCTCTGTGGCTTCACTTAACCAGAGCCAAGAGACAAAAGTTTTCATACCAGCCTTATAAAAGTAACTTAATTCCTACTTCTGTGAGTTTTATTATTTTCCATCCTAAGACTACTTAGTATGTGCACTGCACTTCCCTTCTGTGCAGGAACACACAGATGTGACTGACTAATCCTTAAATACCAAGGGAAGTATTGTGGGTGAAAACAGACATCTTCTGCACACAGGGATTACTACTTGCCCATTGGCTTTGTGGATGCATCCAGGGCACCTCCATGAGAATTAATCTCTCGGATTCACTGCCTGGAGAAATCCAGATGGCAGAAAACCTGGCAAGCAGATTCATAACCACTCACTCCCAGCATAAATACGACGGGGCGCTCCCTGCTCCAACTCAGCCTCTGAGGTGGGAACAGGGTCCTGCTGCTGCTGCGCCAGGGGCCGGGAACAAGGGGCCACAGCCCTGGCTCACCATTGCCAAGCAGCCCCAGACTGCCTTCCCAGAGTCAGTGCAAACAAGGGCTGAAGGAAAACACAAAGTCCCTTTCTGATGTGGTTTGGAAAAGGAAGCCAAGTACAGCCTGAGGAAAGCTTAGCTGAGAAGGTGCAGTTTTGCATTTCTTCTTTCATTTTAAGGGGTAGATCTGTAAGGTCAGAGGACCACACAAAGAAAGAAACAGGCAGAGAAACAAAATATTTATATTCTGCTTGCTTATTTTTTCAATTTACCCTGCACATCTGTCTCTAGCTGTTCTGAAAATAGTCCTTTAGAATAACATTGTCCCTTCTGCATCAGTGGTATATATGCTACTACTAAACTGCCACTGGAATAAATCAGAAAGCTCCTGGAAGGCAATCAGAAGATGTGCCCATGTTCAGGGACTATCTCAGTGAACCAAAAGAGAGCTCTGATTCTCCCCAGAAGGCTTCTGCCCCTCTCCTCCTGCTTGACTGAGAAAGACAAGGGGACAAAGGAACAACCATTCCTTGAAACTGCAGGTATGAGAGGAATTTCAAAAACCCTCATCAAGAAGAACTCCACAACAAAGCAAAACACTAGGCAACCTGAAACTTGGTTGGAGGAGAAAAAAACCCCCTAATAATTAAATGTTGCTTATGCAAGATGAAAAACCACACTGTTCCTTCTGGGCACAACAGCCCTGGCAAGCCCAGCATGTATGTCACAAGACAGGAAGCAAAGCTCATGAACAGAGGAGGAGCGGCAGCTGCTCATGCCAACTCCACCAGCAATCTCCTCTGCAAGGCTCACTTTCCATGCATGGCTTTTCATGCTGGAGTCAGATATCTGACTAAGTTTTCAGCCCTTACAGAAGACAGTTGCCTCTCCCACTACCACTGAACTGAGGGTCTTCCTCACTCTCCCCTTTTACCTCCCATGTTTGTACCATGTTCACCACTAAACAACTCTACCTGCAATCTCAATACATTAATACACAGCCCTGAAGCTCCTCCTGCACCACTGGGGCACCAATGCCTATCCCTCCTTCTTCATCTTCATCTGCATAGATTGTCTTCTTTCTAATCTCTAGAATTCATACAGTAAGTTTTAGAATGCTTTCTATAGCACTGTTCTGCAATACACCATAGAATATCTCAAGTTGGAAGAGAGCCAAAAGCATCTTGGGTCCCTTGTCTCCAATTTCTCCCCGCTTTTGCTTTTGCTGTTCAACACTGCATCCTAAACTCAGGTGCTGTGATGGAGATCAGTTGCAGCAACATTTAGGGACTCTCATGCTCCTGGCAGAAGAGCCCCTGCCAAGGAACCCATGCAGTTCAGAGTGCTCACCACAGAGCTGTAATACCCCCACAACAAGGTTTTGGGAAGAGCTGCATACAAGATTGCAAGAAATAAACATGAGCAAAGGGAAATGATCCAGAGACAGCTTGCCTCTCTAAAAGCAAAAGAGCAAAGTAACATGCCTAAAATACGCCTGGCACAAACACACAGGGCATGCTGCCTTTGGCTTGCCTGTTACTTGGTAGAGAAAAGATCTAATCCTACAATAACGTGCACTCATTACTCACCTAACACTTCACTTAGTTTGCTCCACCCAGCATAAAAAAGAAACTGCCTTACTCACCAGCCATATATTTATCCAGGGACTCAAGTACCTGCCCTGGATGCAGGTGTCAGTCATTTCCATGGGCACCGGCTTGCTGGAGTCAGGCTCTTTCAAGTAAGCCCCAGCTGTTTCTCATCACAAGGCAAAATCCCAGCCAAGCAAAGGCCCTTTCTTCCATACCTCTGCTGAACTCTTTGTGTCCCATGTTCCTCAAACACAGCAAGGCAATGAACTGAGCTCAGGCAACCACAGCTGTATTCTTTTCAGGTGGCTGACTAACAGCTCTCAAAAGTAGAACAACAGAAACCCCAGAGATGCCATCAACTCCTTTTAGGATGTCTGAACAGTGAGGTCAAGCCAGAATATACAATTGTTTTAGTAGGCTGCTGTGGCAGCGTCACTGGGACTCACAGTGTATTTCTCTGGGATGGCTGTTCTATAGAGGCAACACCAGCGACTCACAATAGACCTTCTTAGCTTTCCCTTTTAACAAATAACACATTATTTGCTCAACTTTTCTGCCATCCTGTTCTTGGAAAGGATGCCAGTCAGGTTGCAGCCCCCAGTGACCACCTGTGGATCTGAACCACATTCAAATGGGAATTAAGCTTTTCCTACATTTAAACAACACCTAAACAGACCAATGCACTTTTCCTGCCGTCAGCCTCCGTGACTGGCTTTTACGATCACATCAGCAAGCCCATGAACCCAAACTGGCCCCTCTCTTTGTTTCAAGTTTGGCTTCCACTTGACCAGAGCAGGCAGGAAAAGTTTTTGAACATTCAAAGTGAGGGAGAAAACTCAAATCTACACCCACTGGATCCAAGCTGGAGTTTACAATGCTGCAAGCCCAGGACAGTGCCCAAGCACAGCTAATGCTGGCAGCAAGAACAGAGCTACAGAGGGTCTCCATACAATTCTACAAGTTGGTAGCCTATCCATCAGGCTTTTCAGCAGAACGTCACAGATTCACTCATGGAACAACCATGAGTTTTACTCAGTATAAAACTTCTGGGAGCTGGGCCCCTTTTAGTTGCTCTGTTTCTCAGTGAGGAGAACTATGCCTTAGATTAAATATGCTCTACACAGTATTTGCACCAATGCACAGACTCTATGTTAAATGACGTTAAAAGCTCTAAAGTCCTTAAAGACTAAATTACATAGATCTTGTCAACACTCAGGAGTGAAAGAGTCATGGGGCATTTTCTTACTCATTCCACAATACCTGAATTGTCCACTCCCTTGCCTCAACCCCTAGACTACTATACAGAAGTCAGGTTTGAAGCTCCTAAGCTTCGAAACTCAGTTTTAATTCCATTTCTACAAGGAAGGCTTAAAAGGCTTCCCTGGAACATAGGCCACAGAGAGGAACTTGACCTCTATGTAAACCTCAGTTCAGGTCAGGTGTTGGGAGACAGAGATCCTGGGAACAACTTTTATGATGTCTTGTTCTCTCGCCTTTTTTTTTAAATACTCTGTGAAACATAGAATCACAGAATCACAGAGTCACCAAGGTTGGAAAAGACCTCCAAGATCACAGAGTCCAACCTTCGACCAAACACCACCATGTCAACTGGACCAGGGCACTAAGTGCCATAGCCACTCATTTCTTGAACTCTTCCAGGGATGGTGACTCCACCACCGCCCTGGGCAGCCTGTTCCAATACTTGACAACCCTTTCAGTGAAGGAGTTCTTCCTGATATCCAACCCCAACCTCCTGTGCTGCAGCTCGAGACCATTTCCTTTGGTCCTGTTGCTGGCTGCATAGGGGAAGCCAATCCCCACCTGGCCACACCCTCCTTTCAGGGAGTTGTACAGTGATAAGGTCATCCCTGAGCCTCCTTTTCTCCAGGCTAAACACCCCCACATCTGTCAGTCACTCCTCACAGGACTCCCTCTCTAAACCCTTGCGCAGCTTTGTTGCCCTTCTCTGGACATGTTCCAGCACCTCAATGTCTTTCTTGCAGTGAGGGGCCCAAAACTGGACACAGGATTTGAGATGCGACCTCACCAGGGCTGAATAGAGAGGGAAAATCACTGTCCTGGTCCTGCTGGCCACACTACTGCTGAGACAAGCCAGGATGTCATTGGCCCTCTGGGCCACCTGGGCACACTGCTGGCTCAAAACTCTGGAGTCCCGAGGCTTAACTGCTAGAAAAAGTTTGCACATTTCAGCTTCACAGGATTTCGAGTGAAGTCCTTTCTGGGGAAGATGCTGCAATAAGAGGCTGCTTTGGAGAAAGGGGACTCAGCTGCTTCTCCTCATGGTTTTCCCGGCCTGCTAGGTGGGTTTGCAGCAGCAAGGCGGGGAGTTGAGCTGTGCGAGGTGCCTCCATACCTGGTACAGCTCTATCCGCTGCTCCGAGACGCGGGCCTTGGAGTTCTGAAGGCGGAAGACCCTGAACTCAGCCTTCACCAAGTTGGAGGCGTTCTTCTCCATCGCCGAGACGTCAAACCTGACGATTCGGAAGTAAAGGCTGTAATAGTTCGGCGGGATGGCGTCTGCAAGAAAGCAGTGGGATTTCATTATTTTTCTCGATGATAAAATACGTTGTTCCTTCAAACATGCTAATACAAGACGGTCTTAGGGAAATATCCCTAGCATGGTTCAGTTTCCAATGGTCAATTTAGTGCTATTAATGATTTAGTAAAAATTAAGAAAATCCACCCCACGTGTTTTTTATAAGACTGCCATATTAATAGAGATTAACTACTACTTTCAACTCCATTTCAGGTCATGCATTTAAACCTCCCCTCTTTCAACCTACTGGTGGAAAACCCTGAATACTTATGAACTGAGAAAAAAACATAGCAGTTGGTACATGGTAAATGCCTTCAGGCTTACAGAGAGTTCACAGGGATCTGCTAAGACAACAAATAGCAGCAGCTCATCTGATCTATATGTTCTTTGAAACCCACTTCCCCCCAGAATATGGAGCATGAATTATCCAGCTTCAGATTTTATTCCATACCTAGTTATTAAAGGATATTTTTGGAACAAAATAGTCATTCTGATTATAGTGATGAGGGCTGGAAGAGAAGAGGAAGGAAAAACAAAGGGAAAAGGCAAGCAGACAGGAGACACTATAAACAGGATTACATGAATTTTAACCACTTGGAAGTAGTAAAAGCCATAAACATAACCACCCCTTACTACATATTGGGAAAAGGCAGAAAAATGGCCTCAAGTCTTCAACAGCAGTGTTACACATCTCAGTTCAGGTTTCAAAACAGTCATTCTCCTTCCTAGTGGTAAAGCCTGACTAAGGGTAAGCAGCAAGGTGGTTTTGCGCAAACCAGGGAACCCTAAGGGGGGGTTCAGTCATCCTCTGAGGCCCTTCCACACTGTCCAGAGCAGCAGCACCAGAAGAAATTTGCCTGCAGCACTCCTGCCTGACACCCAAACTCCTCAGAGAGGAGATGGGAAGAGAGTGGAAGGAGATAAGCTCACACTCCTCAGAGAGGAGAAGAAAAAAAAAACATTGTACTTGGGGGTTGGGGAGGCATTTTCCGCTGAGAAAGCACAGGTGTTCTCACAGTTACACATTTAATAACCCACTTGTAGCTTTTTGAGTAAGTTCAAACTGACTACTTAATCACTGTAGCTATGAGAAAATCTTTGATGATAAAGAAATAATCTCAGCTTTAACTGTAGATGCATTGTAAGTGAGAGATGACAAGTTCTCAAAACACTTCAAAAAATCCCCTGAAAGAGTACTTCCCAAAGCAGATCCTCAGTATGATCAAACAGGTACAACTATGAACAGGAAGCCCCAGACTTCCTTATGATTCCATTTAATTAAAAAACAAAAAAACCCCAAAACAAACAAAAAAGGTTCTCAGATTTTCACATCTGCAGTGCTTCAAAATAACCCCCCAGGCATCATAATCACTGTTCTTGGCTACCATGCTTATTGACAGGAAACTGCTATAATCTCACAGTGAGAACTCAAAGGCAAACGGATGCAAATTACTCCTACACCAAAGCTGCTCCTCGCTTCCATCAGCAACACATCAGTGCTAGAGTCTCTCAAAATACCAAGGGAAGGGCTTCTAAGAAATGCTTAACTGTATGCAACTATGACCTTGATACATTTTGCGAATTCTTATAAAAGCTGCTTGGTTTGGACATTACATCCTCCTTTAAGAGAGAAATAGTATCTTCAGTTTATTTTTCCTGCTGCAGGAAACTCCAAGACTACTACTTGTTCTTCAGCCAAACCTAATCCTACTAGGAATATAATTTGGCATAATAATATGTATATATAAGATTGATGCTTCCAGGATGAGTTGTAAGTTGTCCTTCCCTGTCATTTGTTTGAGGCATCAACCTACCATTTTGTTCACTGTGGACAAGCCAAACTAGCAGTCATTCACTGGCCCTGGCACAGACAAACCCTGTCCATCTTGACTTTATTTTAGATTGAAAAGCCCTATTTAACTGTCAGTTTGGTTTATATTTAGCTTCTTATTCCTAGAACTGTCTTGTACTATCTTTGTAGGCCTTCCTTCCAGTTTTCTTTGTTTTAGATACTGTATATTACAAATCTCTGATGTATCTGAGTGGATATTCCTGAGTCATTCCTGCATTTACATTTTTACTCTCTTTCATATATAAGGAAGACAGAGAATGAGTACTCTTTCCGTGTGCCTGTTTTTGTGTTTGCATATGTGCATTTGTATACTGCAAACAGGTATTTAACTTCCACTGGAAGGTAGGCATGGGACACCCTCTATGAGTGAGCAGGAATTCTTGTCTTACAGAAGTTTCATCTCTCTTTTAAGATAGTTTTACATCTTTATATGCACAACCTCACACAAGAAATTTGATTTCTTTACCCTATCATTCATGACAGCATCCACAGGAAGACAGCTGAGGAAAAGGCATTATTCATGGACAGATCAAAAAATGAAGGAACGGGCTGACTGCACATTTGGGGTTTATGTGAAAATTAATCAACATGAAGACTGAGAAATGAGACTTGCAACTCTCTTTAAAGGAACGGTAAGAACCCTACGGAGTCTACAGGGTTTTGGATTAGCCTTTAAGTGATCTCAGATGCTGCAATTTATCTCTCTTTGTGACTCCACCTTAACTTGGCAGTTCTATCAATTCAGATTCACTTGGATACCTCTGCACTCCCCTCTGGTTTTGGCCCCATGACTCCAGTAGACACCAGGATGACTCTGACCAAGCTGGTCTGCAAACACAGTTCTCCTGCTGCAGACTGAACTCCTGAAGTATTCTTTGAACTGTTATCATTAATAAGTGGAATTAAATCAGTATGTTTCCTGTAGCTAGGAAAACACAGATTTCTTTTGTTTTGGTGGGAGACAGAATAGTAAATGCAATGGAAGGTTCAATTTTTTTTTATCATTTTTAAATTACTCATTAAATCAACCCTCAAAAAACCCCTGAAGATTTCCAGCTGTAATAATCACAATCACAATCATCACAGTTGAGACAAATTGTACAACATAGTTGGAGAAGGTGAAGGCAGCATCCATCCTCCTCCTCCTCCCTTTAAGCTGTAAACACCAAGCATCACAAGTTTACTCTTTTTCTGGTTTTTGGGGGTTTTTTTCCTGTCTTTAATAAGCTGAAACTTCATCAGCTGCTTTACACGGGACAGTCTGAACTGCCAGGTTAAAATGCACTCTGGTATGTGAGTGATTAAGTGCATAAGGACACTGTGGTTTCTGTGCCTCTTACTGACTTTGTTCAACATCCAGCATCCTCCAGGCTTCTGTGCCAGCAATCTGGCCAGAGAGCAGCCCTGCTCTGACGAAGCAGAAACGCACCAACAGGAGGGGCGCAGGAGATCCCAACACAGCCTTCAGTATTGCTCCAGGTTGGAACATTGTCAATGGGAGAGACAGAACACACTCTCTGACCAACCATCCAGAACAGCACACAGACCCCCAGGAGCACCTGGGAGCAGAGCAAGGTGTAGTCAAGCACCCTGAAACTGAAAGTGGGGAAAGGAAGTTTGTTTCATGCTGGAGATATTCCCCAAATCAGGAATAACCGGCATAAAAGGATGACACTTCTGCCTTGCCCAGTTGTGCTTGGTGAACTAAGCCCTGCATTTCCACAGCTTTCCTCACAAGTACTCTATGTACTGACATTTTAGGAGAAACAAAACACTCTGTTTGACACAGCTCTTCTGAGAGTTGAGCTTTCGTTCTGGCGAGGAAAAGGACCTAAATTCAATTGTATCCAAATGAGGTTTTTTTTCCCCCCTCTGAATTTTCATTTCTGCTATTGAAACAAAAAGAAATCAATTACATGCACAGCCCAAGTTAGGAAATGTAAACAACTTTTCTTTTCTCATTGGAAGAGGCCAGACAGGCCACCTTCACACATACACCCACACTGGAAAGGCTGAGAGCTTCAATCTAATCCTTCCATCAAGGGCTTGTAATAAATGCTCTAAAGATTTATTTTTATTCCTTTTTGTGTTTATTAAACTTTGGAGGATTTCTTTTCCTTTTTCTTTTCTTTCTGGTGCTTTGCCCATTCTTTATTATGGCAGCTACAAAACACGGAGTGCCCTTTTCTTCTCGCTTTCTTTTTTTTTTGCCCTCCTCATCTTTCTAACTGCAGTACATGAATGACCGTGTAGTAGGCTTTGAAGCAGCACATGCAAATATTTATAAGAGTAGCTTGATTGTTATTAAATGCAGTTGTTTTGCTTTCCATGCTCTGGCAAGCTTCCCTAACCTCTTTAGCTATTAGGACCATTTATGCTGTTTAGATTTCAGCTCACTGATAGCAAATTCTATGGGTTTTTTTCCTAACAAGCAGCATAACGTGACATCGTTTCTCCCTCCGTGTGAATTTCTCTCCCTGCTCAGCTTTGGGATCCCTGCCAGGAGCTGGGTCAGGCTGCCTCCAAAGACATGCAGACACGGTAAGTGAAGCAGCATGCGCTGGAGGGGTGAACATCTTGTCAGCTGTGACAGCACATCTTTCCAGCAGGATCCCATCCTTCCTGTCAGGCACACTTGGGTCACAAATCCTCTCCTCTTTTCCAGGGAAAGTCTCTCCAAGAAATTCGAAACTTGTTTAATGCATCTGGGCTCCCAAAGCCCATAATAATCACTCTGCTCACCCCTCCTGACCCTGATGTGACTGCAAAATCCTGCTGGAAGCTGCCTCTCTGCAATCAAGGAGACCAAATAATGGAAGCCACAGGTTATATCCAGGAATTGGGACTAGCCCTCAAGGAAAAATTAGTCTAACATCACCTTCCCATTAGCCCTGAAACTCTGTCCCACTATGACATTAAGCTCTGAGCACATCCATTAGCTGATCAGTGCTCTTGGACAGAACACTTGTGCCATTCTTCCTCAGGCATCCAGGCTCTTGCAGGAAGGCTTCAAAGTCAGACAGTACAAAAGCAGTTTAAGAGATTTTCTCCAATATTCCAGTTTTTATCTACAGAGTTGCCTCTGAGCTACTACCTTTATCTGTCATCAACCATTTGCTACTGAGGAGGGACTGTGCGCTGAAAGTCAGAAAAAAACCCACTGGGAGCACAGTAGGTTGAGAAAGAATAACTACCTAATTGCCAGATTTTGTGACCTATTTTTCGCTGTTGAACCACTTGCTGTTCCTCTTCTGAAACACATTTAAGATCGATGACAATATATGAAAAGTAAACAACCCCAGGACATTCCAGATTGAAAAATAGGCACAATGAGGTAAAGAGAGAATATTTGGAGGACGTTTATAAAATTATGTGTTCCTTACTTAAAATCTGACAAGAGCCTTCTGGTTCTGCTGCTACTTCCTCATTGCTTCACCAAGCCTGAATCAAGAGATGACTAGCCAAAGCAATGACTTCAACAGCAAACAGATCTGGTAGTCAGGTTTCCAGTTACCCAAATAATTCATTCCCTCAAGGTATTCCTATTGCTCTGGAGTTTGATGGACTCTGACAACACTTTTACATAGTTGTCTTTTGTACTTTCAAATTCTGTAATGGCAAAAAACATCCTGCCATCATCTTTGGGTCAAAATGCAACTGGCATTAGTAAGGATTCTGAGACATTGTAATTATCCCCTGGAGAATCACAGGATTAGGTTAAGTTTAGGTTTAAAGTTCCCACAAAGACAAGTAGCAAAATAAACCCAAGTAATTGTTAGTGGTGTAGCAAAGCTGCTGCATACAATTCTTGTACAGAACAGGTTTAAGTCCTAGCTTTGTGGGTCACCATAAAGATGTAAAGAGAAGGACATCTTGTTAAATGCTCCCTTAGTTTCTCTCACTTCATCCCTATTAGGACACTGGAGCTGGATGTGAGTCTTATAATGGGCAACAAACCTTGCCTAGAAAAGCTATGATTACTGTTTTAAGGTTGTAACAATTCAACACATTTTAATCCTTTTTGTTTGTTTTGGTTTTGTTTTTGTAGTTGTTCTCCCTGGGCTGGAAAGATGTTTAAATGCTGCAGCTGAAACTGGCTGCTTTGGATGCTAATTTCGTATGCAGACCATTTAAGAAGAGCTGTAATTTTGTTGTATCACTGAATTGTCTGATTTAAGTGAATCTTATCAGCCAGAAAGCCCTCATTTAGATCCGTTTTTCCCACTGGGCCTTCTCTCTCTGCCACCCTTTTACAATTATTTTCAAGCTACTAGCCTTTGTACACTCAGTCCAAAACAGCATTTGCCATGTAAAAATCCGTACTACTCACACCAGACAGAAAGAAGGAAAATATCTATCCTGAACGATCAGTGATGGCTTCTTCTCTCCTCCCTCTCTTATGGGTTACATAAAGAAATTAAAAAACAGGCCAATATCACATACGTTTGCTCACCTCCTATGAGGTGCAACACCAAGAGTCTGGGCTACAGAAGATGCCCTAAATGGACTCCTTTTGAAAAAGGTCCCAGCCATTCTATCATCCAAAAAGCAAAGGAGAGTCAAATTTAATACCAAAGAGAAACGCTGCAGGAGCATTCTGCTTTATCTGAGATGACCAAAAGCATCAGACAAAGTCTCCAGGATCCTGTGAATGACAGGGAGGCACTGCTGCCTCACACACTCCTGCTGCAAGGGGACAGAGACTTCAGGTGGGTGCAGCCTGCCACGGGAAAAAAACCTGTCCCCCATCACAGTTCATTGCAGGGAAGATTAGAAAATCTGAATGTGTTTCAGCAATGGGACAAAAATACTTCAGGAAAATATACATAGTCCTTCCAGACAAGCTACACAATTTACTTTGGAGGAAATCAGTAGTTTGTGTGGGATGTCTGGAGCAAAAAGATAACACCTGTGGAACACACAGGAAGACCCCTGGAACTAAGGACTACAGACTGCATGTACGAGTTTACATCTTCAGATGTATGGTGAGGTGAACCAATTGTAAAAACTTGTTACTACTTTACCACCACAGAGCAGTCCTGAGGCAACTATGAAACACAATTCTGGTCCTTTACAAAGTCTCCTGTTCTGGGAGTGTGTTCTGTTGAGTGAATTCCTTTAGGAAAGTGCATTTTTCTTCTGCAACTCTGAAGAAAGCAAAGGCTGTTCAGAAGACCGCTTCTGCTATAGAACGAAAGTCTCTGAGTATTAAGTTCTAGAAGAATCTGAATAAACACCGAGCCTCTTGAACCAACGGCCTGGATCCAAACTTCTGAAGCTGGAGGAGAATCAAAAGCTTGTTGAAATCACTGGAACCTCTGGCTAAGATGAAATGGTAAACTGTCAGGCGCCTTTCAGGAACACAAAACCAGAACTCCAACCCAGGCATACTTGGTATGACTGCTCCTAAATACTCCTATTTCTTAAAAAAGAACCTGGAATCCCTCCTGGGAGACAGATCCTCTAGAGACAAAGCAGCACACTCCGTACTGCCCCATGCCTGATAGTTCTTTTACTTACTTGCAACAACTGGAGTAGATGGGAATGGGTATACCAGAACATCACACAGCAACACCTGCACAGTGCTCAACAAGCACTTTCTGCCCCTGCCTTTATGACTGCTTGAATGTGAACTTCCTGAAGAGAAATTCCACCATATGAACTCACCAGACCCTCCCCTCTGTGCCTGCCTTCCAAGCTCTCCAGGCTGTTGGCTTGTTTTCCCTCATCCGTGCTGAAACACAGGGGCTGCGTAATGCAAACAACACTGACACATCACATGAGAGCTGCTCTCAGGTCTCAATTCTGAGCCGTTTGAGCAATGCTTAATGGGGGTAACTTAATTACTTGGGATTATTCTGGAGAGCAGCAAATGCTGAGTTTTCCATTCCAGCCCATCTTTCACATGTATAAATCTCCAGGCATTTTAGGAAGTCTGAAAGGTCTGACCTTAATTCTCCTCTTCTCAAAGTCCTCTTTACACATCACCTGTCATGCAAAGCAGCCAGAGAGGGAATGTAAACACAAACCCTACTGCTATCTTTGTTTCTCAACAAAGAAGCCTAAATCTTTTGGCAGGTTAAAACATATGGGGTAAAGGTACAGCACAACCAGTGACTCTCTCATACATAAACCCCTTCTAATCTCACTGCCGTGTATGCAACACTGCAATTCTAATAGTGAGAGAGAAAAACACACCTTCAGATATGTCCCTCACTCCTGCACTGGATGCCAGCACAGCAAGCCCATGACCATGCGCTCCCAAGAGAAGCTGATTTTTTTCTGCAGGGAAGGTGCATGACAAGCTAACAGGAAAGCTGCTGTGTCTGTCAACAGATATTAGAACAAGTTATAAAGATGCCAAAGTCTCTCCAAAACCTGAGTAAAGTTTGGTCCCACTGAAGTCACTGACCAAACATTCCCAACACTTCCAAAAGGGCCAGGAATTTTACCCCACAGCTGCAAGCACAGAGAAGATTTTCAGCACAAGGAAACTGTCTCTCTGAATTTATCTGCCAACAAAAGGCCCTTCAGCTTTCAGCAGTTATTTTGTGAACATTCAGAGAAGAAGAACTCCTTTCAAATCCCCATCAGGATCCTTTGAATGAAATCCCAGGTTATCATGTATCACCACTGAAATCAAATATGTAAATAGATGTGTGTTGTGTTTGGAAACGTCTCAGGTATGTACTTCGCTATTCTACTTACACTGGAATGTAAGAAAAATACTCCTAGTGTCTTTCATCTCTTTCCATGAAAGGCTGCTCCTCTTTCAGCTAGGAATCATAAGGAAGAATTGCAAGTACAATTGCCTATCTCATCTTAAAAAAAGAAGAAAAAAAAAAAGGTGGGGCAAAAAGAAAAAGCTCACCAGGGAACACAAACCTTTCTCACAGGCAGAGTCAGACTTGACTTGCTGGCACAGTTCAGCTGAGGTTTTATGGCTGCAATGACCTCAGTGAGTGAAAACAGAACAAACCAACCTTCGGCCGTTCACAAGACTGACCAACAGTCTTCCCTCTAACAAAGACCTTTTTTCTCTTCCATTTCCCAATCTCCTTCTGCTTGCATGTTACTGAAGTGATAACTTCTGTGACGTGCGACCTCTCCGCTGGCCGGCTGGAGAGGCAGACATGAGCAAAAGCCCAGCTGCATTGCTGTGTATCCCCACTGCTTCACGCAGACATTGGGATGCTGACTGCAGTGCCTGAAACCCCCCAAGCAGCCATCAATGCTCCAACCTCCCCCCCCTGCCCAAACCCAAGTTACCTTGAATAATTTTTATCTAAGAAAAACATTTTACCTTCTCAAGAGCAGATTAGGTGAAAGGTTAGATTTATGTGTCTGTGTTTGAGAAAGTCTATATATGTTTATTTAAAAAAAAAATCCTTCCTCTTCCTGGCACCTTTCTGATGAATTTCACTTGCACTCACAGCCCAGTCAGCAGGATTCAAACTGGCTTCACCATGTTACCACAGTGCCATTTAACTAATCAACTATATTTTAAAAATATGTTTTGTTCGGATATATACTTTTATTGAATCCCTCAGATTCACACAAAAAATTACTTCTGTTATAAATCTGTCTTCCCGGTCAGTCTACGAGAGGAGCCTGGCACGCCTGCACACAGCTCTGCACACCCTGCATCTCTCCCTCCTCTCTGCTCCAGGGTTTCCACAGGCACGAGGCCAAGGCAGCAGCAACCTGCTGCCCTGGAGGGACCTGCCATCCATGGCCAGGTAAAGCTGCACTCCCTCAGTAGCCCTGAAGGCAGGGAAGTCACCCAGCCCACAGGGTCAGGATGCTCGCAAGAGCCGCAGGATGTCGGTCCTGCAGGGCCAGCCTGGCCAGGTGCCCCCAGACCTGGGCACCACAGTGCTCTTTTGGTAGCCCTGAAAGCAGCTCCAGCGAGGAGGATTGTGGTTAATCCCGATCGTTGGACAGAGGCACAGGTATAAACTCTCAGTTCTAAAAACCAGGGTTCACAAGACTAACCTTTCCAAGGAGATGGACACAGTACTTCCTTTAAGGCGAGCTGTGGTTACCCATCGTCTGTCTGTGTCTGTAAAATCAGGCTGCTGCACTCTGACAGCAAACACGCTCCTCACAGGCTCCGACCTGTGCCTTTAGTGCTGGATGACTTGAGCTGCCTTTTAAGCCTATGAAAGCCATCTCCATTTTAATCTTCTGCATAGAAGGGCTTCTAATCACAAGCTTTGTTATGAAATCCACGAGGATGGCTGGAAATCTCTTGGATATGTCCTAAAGATTATATTATACCAGGGCAACGCAACTATATAAAAATCTACTTTACAGAAATGTACCGCTGCAGAACAAAGCTGCATTGGAGAGAAAAAAAAACAATCTGGAAAACATAATGAATTATTTAAAGAACTAAGAAAACTTTCCCCAAATCCAATTTTCTCCAACAGTGTCACAACAACCACAAAGCCGTCATACATGACAAACTCGGTGGTGTTGAAATCAAGGAAATGGCAGCAAAAAGACATTCTCAGGCTATTTCACAATTCAGTTTAAGCTGTTGTGTTTATGTGCCTCTCTACCTTAGCACAGAATAATTAAAATATCACATCTCTTGTTCTCAAGTCCAACATTTTATTTCTCCTCTTATACATCTGCAGGGCAATTCAATCGGCTGGAATTCAATGTATGTGATACAAGTGGTAAAAACCAGTCTGAATATTTAGCACAGTAACAAGAAGCCTAACACTCCTCTTCAGAGGAAGTGCATAGGCATTGGCTTCCCTTTGAACACAGTCCTCTCAAAGTCATCCCGTTTTTCATGCAGCCAGGTGCTTAAAGGACTTCCTGCCTCAGGGCCCATGGCAGTGAGGGAGAACAGGTTGAACCCAGTCCTTGTGATGCTCCCCAGACTGAGGAGGGCCTACAGGACTAAATCCACCATGCAGCTCACACTTGGAATGTGATTTTTGTTACTTCTTTCCCAACCTACCCAACCTGTGTTTTGGAAAGGCCTCCCCTGAGCAGGAGCAGGAGTAGGGAATAGCTTTCCTGCCTATGCTGTTGGTGGCCTTGCAGTTCACGCTTCTGGTGAGAGATGAAAAGGAGCGTCAACCTTTTGCAGAGATTGCTCATTCCACTCTTCCCAAACTGGCCTGTGGACAGTCACCTCCTAGTAACACTCTCCAGGTCCCCCCAGCCTGGATTACGTTTCCAAGCTAGATAGAGTCATCCAGTCTCCCCAGATTTTTTGTTTGTTTGTTTGTTTTAGCATGGGAAGAGAGTACAGTTTCAACTGACAGAAGCTGGTCAAGGCAGGTCCCTTGCACAAGACTAAATTAAACAGTGCATGTCACAGAACCCAGCAGGGCAGCAGTCTTTGCTCGGTCATGGATGACTACTGAGTAAGAGTATACCATAAACCAAGTAGTCCTAAGTTACTTTTCCTTTTAAGATGGACCTAGAAAGAGTAGTGTCCTACTGCCAAAAGTCTGGAGCACCAAGTCCTGCCTGTTACCTACGGCTGCAGGCTACTGCACATAAGGCAATGTGCCTTTGAAACTCTCCTTTTTCTCCTTCTGTCTCCGTATTGATACGGCCTCACAACCACGGTTTTTAGGTGCACATCTGTCATTCATCACAGTTGGTGGTAGCTCTTTTACTTTTGCTGCCTCATCTCTCTTGGAGCTCTCCTGCCATTTCATTCCTTTAAACCACTCAGGCATTTTCCCTCTTCAATTAGGCCCTTAAAAATTTCCCTCCTCTTTAAGCTTATGATTATTCTTTCATTAGTGCATTCTGTGGTGCTCTCTAAGGAGAACAAAATGAAATAAACCTCTTTCCTCCCCAAGATTCCACTGTCATGTTCTGAACAACTTGTAAGAAACCAAGCCAAGGCACAGACTGATAATGAAGGTAACACCATCAGGTTTCACCCTCTCCTGGAAGAGGAAGAGAGTAAAATGGAATATACAACCACAAACCATAAGAAATTAAATAGGTCTCTGCAAATGAAAGTTGCCCGTGAAAACAGTTTCCAGGTTTATGGTTTTAATTACTACATAAATGAATGGAAAACAGGATTAAGGAATTTGCACAATTGTTACACATTGTATTTGGAATCACAACCTTTTTTTTCAGCTACAATACCATGAAGGCATAATCCAATAAAGTCCAACTGAACTAGATCCAATTTCTCCTTGATACTTAGTTTGGTAAACAAAAATCTGAAGTAATGCTCCAGCAGCACTCCTGTGGGACTGAAACATGTAATATCAGGGTGATTTTGCAAAGCTTGCTCACTCATTCTCAGGCTTTGGATTTTATGATTTGCACCCATTAAAAATGTCTATGACTTCCAGTTTTTCAGCTTTGCTCGTTTACTAACTCTGTTTTTTAAACAAGATTTCAAGCACCAATTGAACCATGGACCATTACCCCCTCTACAGAAGTCCTCTGAGTTGATAAAACCATCTGGGAATCAATCAAAGGTGCAGAGGAGCGGAAGTGTTGGAACCACCCTTGTGCCCTTTCAAGAATCCATTCATGTTTGCAAACACAGAATCTTGGTGCTCTGGCCTTCAGGATCATTGCCTGTCACATCAGGAACTGCACAACAGCAAGGATCAACATGGGCAAACTCCTGTCATTCCATAACTGAGTTTACAGAATAGCACAGAGACAGCTGATATTGAAGAGTAAGAACAGTCATAAAGCAACGAAGTTCAAATTCTTTTTATAATCAAGCCATATTGATTGGCACCATGTAGCACAGCTTGGCAAGGATAAACTCCAAGCATTTCTCACCTTCTAACCTAGGGCTGTGTCCGTACAGGCTCAGTCTTGATTAATGCTAACTTCCAAGTGCTCTGTTCAGAACTGCAAGACCCCCTAAAGCTGGAAGAGCTCTAGTGAATTTAACATTTGCTTCTACTTATTAACTGTATGGATTAGATGCTTTGTGCCAGCATCAGTTAGAGACAGCATTTCCAGCTTCTCTCCCCAGGGAATGCAGTGGCTGGCCAAGCCCACCGGTACAAGCTCTGAAGGGTATAACTTGACTAATTTTGCATACAGGCTATAGGTCTGCTTGACCTTGAGGCAGAAATGCCTCGCTAACCTAAACCTCAGAAGCCTTGGACCGAAGTGCCTTTTAAAGTTTGAAGCAGAAACAAACAAAATGCCTTTGAATCTGAAAAGACACCAATATTGATCACAGATGTTTATGCAAAACCTCTGACTAGTAGCAAGGTGTGGGAAGACCATAGTTTCTCAGACCCTCTTGTTCCAACTTGAACTTTTTTTTTTATACAATGCTGGAAATCTCCTACATACTCACGACTAAAAATGTTTTATTCCAACCGTCTACTTTTTATGCAAACCACCTCTTTCCAGTCTGATCTTAACTGTGGCCTCCAGTCTCTACTGGTTCAAGCATAATAACAGTAAGTAAACAATGGCCTTTCTGAGCAAGTGAGAGCCCCCCCAGATCACTCCTGAACAGTGATACAATACAAAAAATCTAAAAAATTTTAAAAGTTTATTGCCAGATAAGCAAGGAAAAAAAAAAAAAAGGAAAGAAAAAAGAAGGAAAACTAAGGAGAAAAAAAAAAGAAAAAAGAGATTGTTTTTCTGAATAATTTCAAGTTAACACAGTAAGATGTCCTAGACATTTTTCTGAGTCTTAAAACCATTCCATTTCAAATGTTGGTTTATGTAAATCTGGAAAGTTGCCTTGTCTGGAGTAAAATCATATACAGATTGAAAAAGGATTAAGGGGTTTTTTTTTACAATATATGCAGTTTTTATATTTTAACTGTCTAGTGTCTGAGATGAAAGAGAATTAGGATAGCTGGGAATAAGGAGAATGGGAAAGGGCATGCTTCACTCAAGGGCTGCCAAAGGTATGGACTCTCTTTTTGCATTGCACAAGGTAACACGGGGAATTACAGACACAAAACTGACATTTTATAGCGTGGCCCCTCCTTGTGACAGGTTAACACTCGAGGAAATGGCAGAAGTTCCTATCATAGTGGGCACTCAGTTCTTGTCTGTGCTATTCATAGCTGAGTGTCCAGGCTTACAAGGCTAGACTGGCTTTCCTGTGTCCAAATAAAACAGCTAAATTGATCCAGTTGGATTTTCCAAATGGCAAGATAAACGTCTTTCCCTGAAACACCACAAATATCAATCGCTCCGAGTGCCGCCACCTGCCTGAGATTCATCTGCAGAGAACTGGCTTTTGGACAGGCATCACCACGAATGAGTTCCTGGTTCCTTTTTCCTTGGTGAGCTTCCTCACACCCTGGAGGAGACACCATGACAACAGAACTGTGGTGCAGGACAGCTGTGCACCAGAGGTACCTGAGTGACAGGGGTAGGGGCACACACCTCCAGCAGGTCTGTGATATCACCAAGACAATGGAACTACACCCCAGCTCAACAACAGATTGCTTATTGTCTCCTATTTTAATGACAGGTTTTGTTCAATTAATTTCAACTCATTGCCTCCACCTGAAGTTCCACCTATTTTCTTTTAAATTTTTCCATTAATACTCCCTCAAATCTGCTTTACATTGGCATGCAACTTTACTTTCTGCTTTTTTGGGTGTGCATAAATGAGACAAAATTCTCTAGAGAAAGAGGCGTGCATACAAACAGACACACTTATATGCACATGAAGAAAAAAAATATAAAAGAATATGTTTTAGACTAACAAAATGACATCCAACTAAATATTAGAAAAAGATGTTCTGACCATTTATGATTCAGAAGAATCCAAAACTAACGCAGACTCCAGACAGAGATCACATTCAGTGAAAGAGCTCCACAAATTGCATCATACAACACCATGACTGCGATAATGAATATGGATAGCAACTACAGGGTCAATGTCTGCATTTCTTAAGGATCAAAACAGACTAGGAATGCCTCAGCAGCTTCTTGGAATAGGCTAAAGAATGATTTGAAAACACATTAGTTCAAAGCAGCATGAAAACCACGGTGGCTCTTCACAGCAAGTTTAAAATTTTCTGCTCTACATGCATTATTAGTCATACTTCCTACTGGTGGGGCTCTGCAGGTATTCAGCTGACCTGTCCTGCAGAAGCAGGGCTCCAGAAATGTCTTTACTGCTCCAGTCATATGACACTGGCACAAATTACACACAATACTTAAATTTAAGGATCATATTCAGAGGGAACAAGCACTGGACAGTGGCTGTGACACAGGAACTGTCCGAAGAGCTGGCTGTTGAGTTGGGTGTTTTGTCTGAAGTACTGGCTGCATGCCCTGGAGGCGGAGTTCTCCTCAACACTGGTACAAAAGAACAGGTGACAGTGAAATATCACACCTATTTATACAAAACATAGAATGCTACAGGACTATTCTGGCTCTCCTCAACCCAAGTCTGACCCGCCACCAAAAGGAAAAGCTCCACATTTCAGATGTGAAACTTCAGAAGGAATTTGTCTTCAAAATGCACAGGAATTACATCAATAATGAGGTGACACCTTTGTCCTGGCTCTGTACTCTTGATGCACAGGACCTCAGGAGCACAGATACAAATGAGAAGTATGGGACACCAGCTCACCACCCTACAGTCATCCCAACCAACAAAGAACAATTTTTTAACATTTTCAAATTTACACAACAGTAGGTTATTTTACATACACTAAAGTATTACTAGAATGCACAAAATAATCATAAATATTAAAATCACTGCGAAAAAAGTTTTAAAAAAATGATTCAGCTGCAAGGACGTGGCAAGGCAAGGGTTGATGGTGTGCTGCAGACAAACAAGCTCTCAGTGCATCACTGCAGCAAAAGTAATGTGCTCTCAGACTGCAAGGAAAAGTGAAGTCTTTTATTATAAAAATTAACTGGGATCACACACACATACAAAATATTTCTTTTCAGCGCTGCACACGTATCTCTTTCCAGTAGTGTCAAAATGGAGAGAAGTCAGAGCTAAGCAAGGAGATTCAATGGCTCCAGAGTGTCATGAAAGAAAACAAAGACTGAATAGTTCACTTTGGAAATAAGTTATGAAAGTGCTAATCTAAGGATTAGGTGAATAGCACCTATGTATGATAAAACACATCTCCAGTTAATCTGTGGCACCACATGCCTAAAGCACTGCAAATACATAATGCCTCCTTCTTCCTTGCCAGCTACCCCAAGGGCACCTGGATACAGCAAGGGAGCCACTGGACTCGAAGCAAAAATTTGAGAGGAAATATAAAAAAGGATAAGCTCATGTGCAAAGTAACATAATCTGTGGTCATTGGAAAAAAAATAATGCTTGAAAATCTCTATTAATCAGAAGAGATGAAATACCACTTTCCTGGAGACCAGGGCAGGGCACTGTGCTAGCATGAAACTTGAGTAGTCCCTATCCAAAGAACAAAAGCCTAAGGAATGTAGAAAATTATGATTCTCGTAAATATCAATTGTATGCTCTGGGATAGCAAACCTAGCCAACATTGTACACTGAGTCAGAAAGAAGATACAGCCTTACTTTGGTTTCTTGAAAAGAGTATGGAAAAGTTAATTCTTAATCCATTCAGTTATTTCAAAAGAGAGGCCTGAGAGAACATGCTTAGAAGTTGTTTTCTCCATTCTTTTCATAGCTTCCATTTTTTTAAAAGGGCATCAAATCCTAATTCCATCTAAAAAAGGAATCAAAATAATAATAATGTGAGATGGAGAGAGTCACAGCTGAGCTCTCTTCTTCTCAGCTGACAGCCTCCTTGAGGCACTTGACTAAAGGATACTACAGAATACTACTGTACATACTACAGATACTACTCATCATTCCTCAGGTTGATTTTGAAAACAAAAAAAGGTATGATCATGACACTGTTTAAATTTGACAAGTGACTTTAACATACAACCAGCAATTCAGTTAGCTGCTTACAATATATTTCAACAGGATTCCCAAACTTCGTTTTGCTTCTCCAATTACACAGCAAGCTACAAACCAATTAAAAGACCAGTTGATGAACCAGGCCCACAGCACAACACAAAAAACCCCAAACACAGACCATGACCTGACCAGAGGCAGACATCCAGGCACAATCTCTCTGACACACACATTCGGTCCCTCTTTTCTCTACCTTTCTTATAAAAACAGTGCAGCTCTGGTGCACAGCCTTGTGTGCAAGAGACTACAGACACTTGCGCATTTTTCTACAATTACCTAACATTCTGAAAATATCTGCCAGAAATTAATACATCACTCTTACAATTAAGAAAAGATGTTTTTAAATACAGTGTTAAGCACCAGAAGATTGGAATGAAGCAATCTATGCTACCTATTAAAAAAATAAAATAAAAGGGGAGGTGAGGAAAATAAGGGGTAGTGAGAAATTAAAAGATAGAATGAGAGTGGAAAAATATTCAAACAATTTGTTAGCACCTGGAAGAAAAGGAGTTGAGTAACTGCTCACATGGCCTTGTCAGAAGCAATTAGTGTCCAAACAACCTGAAATGCCTTCAGGACTGGGTAACAAACTTTACAAACAGAGGAGAAACCACAGTTGACATTTATCTTGACTTCAGTAAGTTTGGACACTGACAAGCCTGTTAGCAAATGAGGGAAATGGGGTCTAGACCAAAACAGACAGTACGTAGGCTGCAAGACTGCAAAAACTGCCCTGAGCCAGCAGTTATCAGTGGTTCCTAGTTAAAACAGAAGCTCTACCCACCAAAGTGCTGCAGAGGAATGAGATTACTACTGAGCTATCAAACACGGACTAATGAGTCGGGTTGCTCAGCCGAAAAAGAGACTACTGAGGGTGTTATGTAAAAACACCCCCAGCTATCTAAACAGCTGCCACAGAAAGCAGAGGAATGATCCTTTTCCACACTCATGAGGGATAAATCCTGAGTAGCTCTGAGCTTCAGCACGGGAGGGTTGTTCTAGGCATCATGAAAGCCTTTAGACAACAAGGGCCATGCACAGAAAGCTCCCACTGCACCCAGAGTGAGTGGCAGGCTTCTAAAACCCTCCCTGCGGGAATGATTTTTACAGGATATCAATTACACACATAAAGACCCGCTAACTTAAAAATTAAACAATGTTTCCTCGAAGCATTCTGTTTCCCGAGTAGCGCACTTGGAAGCCTGCTGCATCTATCCTGGAACTAACTAATAAATTGTAACAGCTCCTTAAGTTAAGGAGATAAGCCTTGTGTTAAAGGAATTTAGACCAGGATACTTGACACGTGTAATAATGCAAGTATAATCAATAAATTCTCTGTGGTATAAAAACCAAGTTTGCACTTGAAACAACACAGTAAATAATTATAACTGATACTCTATTCCCTGATCATGAATTCCCCAAACTAGGACGCTATGTTGTATGACACTTTCCTCCACCAGTGATTCATTATCTTGGGATTGCTTGTTGTATTGCTTGAAAAGTTATATTCAGTGTGAAGAGTGATGGCGAATTTTTGTAAAATTATTATGATATGCCTTTTTCCCCCCTAGTCTTTGGCATTATTTCATGCTAAATTTTGAACTTGCTCCTTTCATTGATGTGCATTTCAAGTTTAAAGAGAAACAGTCCAATAGCTGAAGCCAAAAGTTTGACCTCCATTATAACTGCTGTAATCTTCTGGGAAAATATCCTCTTGACTCTAATTTCTCTTTTCAGACTCACCATGCTGCTGACGAGAAATAATAGTTATTGGAGCTGTGAGGCCAAGATTAATGTCTGGCCCTGAAAAAAAAAACAACACCAAACCAAAACAAAAAAACGACCAGTAGCAGTGAATGAACACATGAAGTTCATCCATTTCTCATGTGCGATCATTTCCTAGATAAGCAATCTGGATGAGATGATGAACACTCTCACATGAAGAAATACTTAAGATCACATGAAAATCTCTGTTTTCAAGCACGCGTGCCTTTTGCAGTGTAACTGATAATACCACAGAGCATCATTATCTGACTTGTCAGCTTAAATGGGAAGGTCTGTAGGGCTGGGAAAAGTACTGTGAGATCAACAGTGCCTCACGCACCGGGGCCCTGATCTCTCACTGGGACTTCAGCAACTACTGTAATACAAGTATTACAGCATTCTCCACTTTGCCTCAATTGGATAGTGTTGTTAGATGGATGCAGCATGTTTCTATCAAGAAATACTTGGCTGTGCTTCTAGAGGAGTGAAATGATCCCTGTAAATACATGGACAAATTGTGGTTGGCCCTTGGCTCCACACATCAGAAAACCTCTCTGTCAGCAACTGCAACATGGGGTGAAAGTTGGCTGATGCACTAGAAGGACCAGAATGGGAGCAAAGAAAAGGATCTCTGTTACAGGAGCTGCAGAGGGCCCTGGCTCACTAAACATGGGCAGTTACAGCCTTCCCAGCTGGACCGTTCCTATCCATGGATGTTTTACTTAGCACCTCTCAATAACACCAAAGGGAAAAAAAAAAGTAATACCCATAGTGAACTTCTTTTTCTATTTTTCACTTTTTCTGGCATATAAGAACAAGACTGCTTTCACATAGATTTCTTTTCCTTTGGTGGCATCAATTAAAGTTTAAAGCTCCTTGTCAAAAGCAATGAAAAGGTTACAAACAATGTAGAATAGCTGCTGATGTCCTTGAACTAAGGGTGCTCATGCCCACCTGCTTAGCTGTCAGTACCCAAAAACACTACCACGTCTTCATAATGCTAAAAGTAAGATGGATATTTTTTTGTATTTACTTGACATTATCAAAATCTCTACGGTAGAAGGAACTCAAGCTCTCATGGGGTTTCCAAATTCCAGTCAGGGACACAAATTTTTACCAGAGAGGTTCTGGCAGAGCAAACTCCATTTGCACAGCACATGAGATGTATTTGCTCTAGATGGTATCGGCTGCTTTTTGTCAAGTCAGCCATCAACTGTTTCTGCATCCAACTGCAGGATCATGAATTCCAACAATCCAAACTAGAAGTTTGTAAAGCTCACCTCACCATCACCAGACTTTCACTAAAGTGGATAAAGCAAAGCCCGAAACAAATTGCTTCTTTCCCCTTTGGAAACACATGGGGGCATGAGAGAAGTTTCTCCATGACGCTGAGGTTTCATACAGCTTAAAGATTTCACATCACTGTTGGTGTAAGTGCCCCTCGGGTGAGGAGCTTCGTCACCAGTGGTAGGTCAGTTGTGACTTCAAGCCAAGCCATGAACCTCTCACCTCAGCACTTAAGGTTCATGGTAAAAGCTGAACCAGTACAGATATAGAGGAATGTATCACTTAAAAAGGTGGCATGAGAATCCATGGCATCTCCAGGTATCACTGAAGTGCCTTAGGCAGAAGGCAAGCAAACAGTTACAGATTTAGGCGAGTCAGACTTGGAGGCAAATAAAAGAAAGGCTTCTCCATGGGAGTAATTTTCACGCTGGGACCTCTTCTGAAACATGTCTGTGATGAAACCATAAAAGGGGATAGATACTTCCAAACTTTTTCCCAGAGGTTTAAAAGAGAAGCCTTCTTGCTGGTGTATTTCTGATAAAGGTCCCAGCAATGAAGACCAAGGAATTAAGTTTAATTAGATTTTACCAGGAAACCTGCAACATTTCACGGCAGAAAATACTCCAAGAAGTAAAGCATTTGCAGTGCTGCTGACAGCAACTTGTCTGCAGGAGTCCAAAGCCAGAATACAATGCACTCCTCCTGCCCAAGACTTCACCTCAGCAACTGGGCTCATGTACTCTGCAATACTCACGGCTCCCAAAAGCAAACCCACAAATCCAAACATACCAAGATATTTTGAAAAGGAAAAAAAAAAAAGGGGGAATCAGAACATTCCAGCACATCCAAACATAAATATGCTAAATAAAATGGAATAGGACAAACCATAGACTTGCAGAAGAAATGTATGTGGATGATTATATAAAAAGGGCACTCATACCAGGTGAACAGTGATGGTGACCAGACATGTGAGAGCACCCATCTTCCCTTATTAGTATTTTTAATCTATTGCTGTTTATAAGAGCAAGCTGCATTTTCTTCCTCTATAGCTTTTCTCCTATACAAGTGGGCCTCACTAGTTAGCTATTCTAACTGGAAGATCTAAGAGCGATCAGGAAATTTCAGGACTGCCTTGCAGAGAGGGGAGGAGATGAAAGCAAGTCCCACGGCACAGGCTCCATTCCTCTCGCCCAACCTCTGCCAGGAAGCGCTCCTGTTCCCCTGGCAAGCAGCACAGCTGGCTGCCCTCTCCTGCTCCGCCAAGGGTCCAGAGAACTGCCTTTCCAAACTATTCCCTGGCTGCAGGAAGAAATGGAAGCAAGTTATTTTCAAGAAAAGCAGATTGGATTGTTCAACCCTTTCACTCTGAGGAGAACAAAAAAAAAACAAAAAAAAAGAAAGAAAGAAAAAGAATTATACAAGAAGTAAAAGTATAATGAAGAAGGAAAAGCAAAAGGCAACTATGTTGGGATTTTTTTTCATTGCAGAGAAGTCAAGATTCACGGACTCAAAGCACAGGCAACACATCTTTAAATGATTAAGATAAAGACAGCAGACAACAGATGAATGCTAGAAACAGAGGGAAGTGAAAGTTTTAAACCACATTAAAATTGTTCAATCTTTCCTGCTTTGTAACAGTAATTACAATTAAAATGATTTACACTCTGGTGCAGTGCAAATCAGGAACAGAAAAGCACAGAGATTTTAAGCCTCTCTCAGGAAATCTCTGCAGCCACTGTAAGTGCCACTAGCTGTCGGCATGCAGGGAACACACACCTGTCTGCACATGCCAAGGTGCTCAGCTTTCAACTCCTTCCTCTGCTCCTTCACTGCAGCCAGCCCAGGAAGCTCCCAGGCCACCTCTGAAGATCCCTAAAATGCTTCATGTACTGCATGAGAAACGTGTCTGCACAGTGAGCCCAGAAATGGCTATGGAGATGGACATGGAAGGATCAGAAGTTGCAGCACAGACAGAAGAGTCAGAACAGAACAGAATAGGACAGAACAGTACAACAAAACCTGGAGCAATTCATCTGCAGAGCTTCATGTTCAGCCAGCCACAAATCCTGCTACCACGGAATCATGGCTAACACAGAGAGGATTAATGCAGAGTAACTGGTCCCTCTTTTTGACACAGTAACTTGTGAAAAAAACCCCCAGATTGCTCCATGAAGATACTTGCTAGAGTTAGCTCCAATTTAGTGCTAATGAGCATATCAACTCCTATTATTTAAGTACAGATAAGCCTAATGACAAGCTCCTTTTAAGTCAGTCGAAATTACTACAATGACTTACGACCCATTATGCCCTCTACACTATTTTTAGCACAAATGAAATTTCTTTATAGGTTAAGGGCTCAGACCTCAGGGTGGGGTAGGAAGAACACATCCACAAACTACTTTGCACATGGAGTCACCAACTGAGTCAGTGACTTGGAGGTCTCCCATGTCTTGTGCTATTGAACATGGAAAAGAAACCCAAAAATATTATTTGCGTTCCAAAATTATGGTTTCTGGCAAGAGAACTAACCTCACAGCTGGAGTGTCTGGCCCCTTGCTTCTCTGAGGGAAGAGCTGCCAATGGTACGAGCCCCAGATAACCCATCACCACCCACTTTGCAGTCTGGAGCAGCGGGCAGCATCACTTTTGCCAGCACGAGGTACACCAAACTCTGCCAGGCCACGTCTTTACACCTGGTTCCTGAGGAAATATGGTGACTCTCTGATGAGCTGGTCTCCACAGAACCCAGATTTTAGGTTGCTGGCATTTCAACCACCAAGAAACTTCAAAGAGCCAGACCTAAGTACTGATTTATTTTTAAGATGGGAGCGAGGTGTTTGACAGGCAAGACTCGAAGCTCAGGTAGAAGATACTACCTTGTGTTCTGCACAAAATCAGGAAGTCCCAAAGAACTGAACACATGGGTTTAGTATTATGAAGGAGACAGTCATACAAGGATTATACAATGATGAACTGAATCAACAGGACAGAAGTGTTTACAGAGAAAACTGGACAGGATAATGGACTGATACTCTGCTTGCTGGAGAAGTAGAAATGACACACAATCAACAAGTAAGACAATTCAGGTTAGGAAACTGTTGGTGAACCATACTGAAACCATAAGAATGCCACCCTAAGAAGTTAAAAAACGCAACTATATATTACCAAAACCCCCTAAAACTAATAGCTACTGAGAACTACTATAACATCAGAAAATAAGAACTGCAGATAACAAATGAGAAAAAGCAAATGGGCAGAAGACCAGCTCCACGGCCAAGAAACTCAGAGATGAGATTTACTTAAGTACTAAGGACGCTTAACAGTCATATTCCTCCACTGCATAAAAACTGTTGAAGTAGTAGTATAGAAATATGAAATATACTTCTGTAGATAAAAAAGCCAAGCAAGTATAAGACAAACAGATTTTTTTTTTATTCCAGCAGCAACTCAGAAGGTCTTAAAACAACACCGTAAAACAAATAAGACCGGATAACTTGCATAAGGACTTTTTAAAGAGCTGTCCAGGGAAGAATGTAAATTATTAAAACTAGCTTTCAATAAATCCCTAACACTGAAAAATACCTTAAAGATATGAGGCAGAACATAATTCTAATAATAATATTCATTTTAATAATCCTAAACAGGCCATCTATGATATCGCACCTACACAGTCAGCCTCATGCTGATCCCAGAAAAAATATGTGAAGTGTGAGAATGAGCTCGGAGGAACTAAGGGAGTATAATCCATAGCAGCTCGAGGAAAAAAGATCCTGTACTTCAGTGAGTGACATGGGTAGGTAAGACAATTTTAATATAATGTACTTGGGTAGCTCCAAAACATTTAAGCTGGTGCTACACAATGGCTTCATTAGGAAACAGGAACAACAGGACACAAATAGGGCCAGGCAGTAAATGAATTGAAGCCTTGAGTTTTTATGAGACCTAAAATACAATGGCAGACAGCAAATCATTATTGAGAGGAAAGCATCTACAAAGGTCCCATTTTACTGTACTCTACTATCTAATATTTTTTATCCATCATCTGGAAGGAAACCAAACCATTACTAATCAACTGCAGGTTCAATAATGATATGGATGTGTTAAATAATGAAGAAGATGCACCAAAAATAGAGTGACTTGAATCCTATATTATCAAGATGTACATGTTTTTCAGTATGGAAATACAACTGTAGGACAGAGAAACTGGACCATACTTATAAAGTAGGAGGCTCCATCTGATAGTCAGCACCTCTGAAAAGAACTTGGGAGAGACCCTGGTGGATACCTAAGCATAAATTTTAACATGTCATTATAGAGCTCCTGGCAAAGTTAGCTGCATGAACTGTGTAGTATTGAATTAAAGGACAACATGCACATAACTTGATAATGGTACAGCCACGCTTGAAATACTGTGCCCAATACTGTTTTCCGCAATCTCAGCAGAATATGGACAAAGCAGAGGCGTTTCAGAGAACCATGAGAATAACTGAAAAGGCTAGGAAGTATCTCATGGATTACAGCACATTTAACTTTATAGAGATGTGGCTTGATCACGGTCCACAGATCTGAAAGACACTTGAAATTGGATAGAGCAGGCCATGCCAAGCTCCTGGCTGCTTATTCCAGGGTCCTCCAGAAGCCAGGCCAGCTTACTCTTAGCCAGATCTATTCCCCCTCCAAAACTTCCATTTCCTATAGGTACCTACAGAAAGCCCACAGATCTGACAACAGGTCTTCAAAACAGGAAGTGAAGGTTTAAACCAGATTCAAATGCTAGAACTTGAAGTTAAACAACTTAAACCACAAAGATACCCCTTTTGAGTCCCTGTAATTCATCACTGGAATAATTTACCAAGTGTGCGGCGAACTCCCTTTCAAAAAGGAATTAATTCAAAACTCAATGGCCTGGAATATGCAGGTAGAAAGATCAGAAGACCATAATGCTTCCAGTTTTTTTAACCTGTCCATTCTATCATAACTCAAGGCTTCCTAGAGCAATATCAGTCTCATTCTTTAATGTATGATACCAACTCTTGATTAGCTGTGAGTGTGAATAGACCTGGAAACGTTACACCCTGAGAAGAACATCTCCTTGCTGAGATCAGCATCTCCTTCAGCTGCCAGGCAACATACAAGCTCAATGAGAAAGCTGCCTGCAGGTCTGTATGTCCTTACATTAAGGCACTTTACATATGACATTAAATCAGCGCCTTATATTAAACAAGAACCCAAACCATTTGGTTTCATATCCTGAATCAAATGAAATCTCATCCCACCAGGACACAGGAAGTACCACACAGAATACAAACCAAGCTTTTTGCTTTGCTTTTTTATAAAAAAAGCAAACACACAAAACCCCAACAACCCGTGGTGGATGTTGAGTCCTTTCAGGTTTTGAGAAGTATACAGTAGTAGTACAAATATGATACAAAGCATTCAGGACATTATCAGCAAAGCAGATTTAACTGTCTCAGTCCCCATCTGAAAAAAAGGCTGGAGTCCTCAAAGGCTAGGAAGAAGCCACTCCTTTAGGTGTTGCTTAAAGCCCTGGCCACAATGACCGTTCTGCTTGCCTTAACAATCGCTGCACAGAATCCAGTCTCAACATCTCAGGAAAAAATCTGGAGTGACTTTACTGCCTCAAATTAAATTGCTCCAGCTCTTCATCCATGCAAAAAATGTATCTCAATTCATTATTTTGTGAGCTTAGAGACACATCAATTCAGAGTGGTTTTATGTAAAACCACATGCACCTTCATGCTATAAGCTCCTGTTCCCAAACTTCTAGGCTTTCCAGCTTGTAAACTCAGCACATATCATGTAGCAAACTGACTTTCAGAAATGGTCCTCCTGGTTCCAGCTCTGTGCAGAATTGACTTTTAAGATTTTATTGATAACTTAAAAACACCTTGTTGGCTTAGCCCTGACCTTTCCTTACAGTCCACTGCACAGAGACTTGCCACATTCTTAGTCAAAGCCTTTAGATTCTTCCCGGCTCCGGGCGCTGAGGTCTGATTTTGCACATGTTTCTAAAAAGACTCTGGATGTAGAGTGATGAACTTCTAGACAAAAACTCACTGTAGGGAGGATGATAAAGATATATTATGGCATGTTTATTTGCCAAGACCTTTGCAGTCAGATGGTCATTTATTTTAGACCAGGGAAGATGTGGAATACCTAAGAAGTACAGGGCTTAAACTCATTCCTCCTCTGCATTCTGCAGTTCTTGCCATATTGCCACCATATGCTGATCCCAGATGACATCTGCCAACAAATGAATCCATCAATAAAGCTAACTGAGGTGTTTATTTTCAAACGTGGTCTTTGTTTTTCAGGGCCTTATGCAGAAGAATGTCCCCAGTGGAAGCTCAATAAAGAGGAAAGCACCACATTACAGTAATACACTCCAATACATACTGGAGATGTGGCCACTCCCTGAAACAAAGGAATGGCACTTAATACCTGACCAAAGACTTCTGCAGCCACTGGAAAGACTTCCAGCATTTTCAGCAGGCTTTGGACCAGGATGCTTAATCTGGGGAACATATTCTCAAAAAGCAGAGAAATGGAAAGGTTTTGACTGTATCACATACATAGCTGGCCCAGTGGTAGCAAGAGTGCATGAGGCAGATTCCTTTCCAGATTCTACCTCAACAAATACGCTTCCAGCCAGAGAAAATTAGGTTTCCCAAAAAAGTGTGGTGAATAATGGGACTGCAGCTTGGAAGAAGGTAAGCTCCTTCAGACATATGATATTGTTGTAATTCAGACTATGGCCACCTTCATAAAGTTCTCTTTTTTTCTAAATTCTTTTGGGGCTCATTTCTTCCCTGATTAGCAAGGGGAATACTAAACTTCCAACTACATGGCTCTTGGCATCAGGGAGAAATGCAAGCTGGAAGGGGGGAATCCAGATTCAAAGAAGAAGAGAAAGGTCAGGCCCCCAACAATCTGTTCCAAGTCCAGCCAAATTGGGCCAAAGCTGCTCACTAGGCTCCCTTGCTTCTTTGCAAACTGTGTATCCTGGCAGGGAGCCTCTCAGTTCCTATCACACCACCAGATCAGAACAGCAGATTGATTTTCAAGAAAGCTGGAACTCGTTCCCCACTCACAGACCTAGACATGTGTGTCTGCTGCAATAGCCTGCCATCGTAGGCTGGATAAACACGCAATGAGCGCAACAAGCAAAATGTACAGACATCTTTCAGCAAACCTCAATGTTGAAATGTGGCTACTTCACTTCCAAAGTGTGCATCAAGAAAAATCTGAGCATAAAGCAGTGATTGGCACAAGACATAGAAGCCCTTGCTCTGCCAGGGGGCCCAGAGCCAACAGCAACAGCCAAGAAAACTGGGTTGGATCTCTTGGAGATTGGGTGAGAACGAGAACATCAGTGATCTGCATAGATCCAACACATCTCCAGACCGTTTACAATGTCCTATCATGTTGGAGAATACAGTATATCATTTATCCTTCCCTGAAGTCAAATATCCCTTCTATACCCCCTGCAGGCATTTGAAGGCAGAAATGAACTTCTGGTAGACCTGAACCTTGGCATCCATAAATCTTGTGTATTAGGCATTCATTAAGTGCTCTGTTTAACTATTCTCCAGTCACCTGGATCAATCCCTGCACCAAAGCCTCAAAGCACAAAGGCCAGGAGCTGCGATGCAAAGGGCAGAGCTGCCCCTCCATAGACAGGGAGAGCAGAGATGTCTCAGCTTTGCTGGCCTGGGCCACCCATGAGACCAAGCAGAGACGGGACAAGGAGCAGCAGCCTGTCCCGGGCTCTGGTGAACACCAGGCCCTGATCGCCACTTGCGCCATTGTTTCAACCCACTGCTGCATCAGAAGAGGCTAAATTTGCAGCATTCTTTTTACATGCTGTTTGGAAGATGTAAAGTTTTGAAGGTGTTCTTCCAAGTGTGTATCTCGGCAGTCCTAGAGATCTTTGCGACTTTTTGCCCAAAGCCCAAAAGAAGTAATTTTATGAATACTGGACAATGCCCACTCAAATAAGCAAGGACCACTCTCTCAATCTGGGGTACTGGAGATCAGCTGTAAACACAGTTGTGGGCCCAGCGTTAATAATACTATTGTCCAGAAGCCTTCATCAAATATGTGATTGTGAAGTGCTCTCTGACCACTTCAAAAGAGTCAGTGCTGCTAACACCTATTAATTTTTCAGCCTTGTGAATACAAAGTTCACCCACAGGGTGAATCCCCACAGGGAATTTTGTGGACTGCTTTTTTTTTCCACCCCAAGGAATGAAAACCAACATGTTCTGATTCCTATCTTTCAATCACCACTATGGTAAAGATATATTACCATCACTATTTCAGCTGAGCTAGCTGCTGAATTGCAAATGCTATAAGTAAACAAAAACAAGTAAGAGAAAGAACTTCAACAGGCTTAGCTTGCCTTTTAAAATTCAAAGCAGGGGTTTAAAAGAGATGAAGCCAGGGAAAACATTGGGTACTAACACCAGCCAAACAGGGAAAAATAACGAAGTTGTAAGCCTGAAAAACTGAAATGGAAAGAATGACAGATTTACTGCTGCATTTGATGCACATAACCACCGATAGACTCTCCCCAGGAAGTGTTGAAATTACCATCACTGAAATGAATCCAGAAGCTAAAAATTAAATTATCTTTCCCAGAACATTCCAATTTGGGCTTTGGCAACAACAGATGTTTTAATACTCTAAAATGCATGCACGCGCGTGTGCGCACGCATGCACACACGCAACACACCCTCAAGTACAGTATCCTCTTTCACGCAAGACCTCCCTCCTAGCCTTCACAAAGTCAGACTGAACTCACGGTCATTCTACAAAGTCTTTGCTTCAAAGTCTCTGCTCAAATGCACAACTGTCAGATTAAGCAATCCATAAGGAGTCTTACAGCAGCTCCAAGTTATGAATGAATGGTTATTTGTGAACTTGCCTGTCAAGACAGATGCGGTATTTGTCAGTGCAGTGTGGGTTAGATACGATGGGAAGGAGCCAAACAAGCAAAGTGAAAGGTCAGTATCACAACATTTTCCTTCCCCGCCCCTCCTCAGTTTGCCTACAACTGTGCCACAGCTTTTGCTGAAGTCCAATACAGTAGTCTATTTTCATGCAACTTACCACGCTTATTTGAAAAGCAACATTCAAGCAAGAAAAGTGAAATAAAACTGTGTGCAGAGGAAGAGAAGAACAGGAACATTTTGGTGCAAGAAAGCTACAGCATAGGGACAAATCCAAGACTGGCAGAAAACAGCACATCTTTAGAAACATGGTGATACTCGAATCAAGATCACCCTGTGGAAGCTGATGTACAATGCATTGTTTTCCTTGTATTAAAATGTAGTATTACAAGGATTACAGGTTAATTCATGTTGGAAGTCCAACCTCCAGCACAAAGCAGGGTCAGCTATGACGTTAACTTATGTTTTATAATTTATACAGTTGTTTTTAATAACCTGAAGTTAGCACTACACTGTACTATTATATAACAACAAAAAGACACTCCCTCCATCAGGGGGATTCAGAGGGGAAAAGCTCAGCTCTACAACAAAGAGCTTGACTATGTCAGTGAGCATCACACCTGCAAGGAGAAGCAGTCCTCACTCACTGTCCAAAATAAAACCTGAACAAGGGAGAGATGTTCTGAAGATCCTCTCTACACTCTGCCACAAATCTGCTGCAGGGGTGCCTGTGAGGTCCAGCATCTCCTGGAAACCAAACATGGATGCCAGAGAGCCCAAACAACAACACAAGATGTATTTCAGCAGAGCTTGTCTCTTCAAAGTGAGCAAGAAGTCTCTCTGCACAGCTGCCTTAACACATCCAACAAAACCTCCAACACAAGGAGCCAGAAGCTTTCCCAGTGGCATGAAGTGCCATGTTCCCTTTGGAAAACCTGGCTGTTTTAAAGAATGCTAATTTACCCAAAGAAGCAATTTCTCTACTGTGGACCAACCTGCAGAGCACCAAACACATATAAAAAAATAGGAAGACCAGACAGGTCTAACAAAGCCAGGTCTAGCACTTCATTTCTGCAAAGCCAGTCCTGTGCCATTCAAGCTAAGAGAACCACAGCAGTGAACAGCCTTATGAGTAATTCATAAATCCAAACACAACTGGTCCCACTGGAAGGAGATAAAACACAACACTTGACACCAGGGTTTTTTTCCCCAACGTTTTATTGTCTTGTTACAGACAAATCTTTGAGTCTCTCCTCTATACCTTGCAGCTGTATGTCTTGTACAGTCGGGTGCCCAGCTGCAATCACTTAACGCAGCACAGACAGCAAGGACAAGCACGGGGGAGATGTTTTAAGACAAAACATTGCTACTTCAGGCTGACTACTACAGGAAGCCCATTGACAGTGATGCTGGAGCTAGGCACCGACTATCCACAGCACAGACTGAAGGGGAAGCAAGCAACAGCCTGTGGTGGAAGGCAGGGTGCAAGCTTTCCCTAAACAATCCAAACCAATCCTTTTAATCTAAACAAACCAGCAGAAACATCCGTAACACATTATTACATTAAACAATACCTGGGGAGCGTATCATCCTCAAGTTAAAAACCGCCTGCTTGAAAACGTGCTGCATGTGGTGTCACAACAGGAACGAAAACATTTGTGTGTCTTCACTCATGACTCGTTTTGTCACCATACCCTGGGGTTCCTCTCTTTATCTGTAATACAGGAGCAGTCTAGCACATCAGTGCAAAGGCAAAGAAGCCAGCTGCCCAACAGGGTCAGCCTTCTTCAAGATCACTGAAGAGTTTCTTCTTTCCTCTCTAAAACATGCTGTAAAGCATTTCCTTCTCACTGGGCTCCCATGCCCAAATGACAGATTTCAACACGGTGAGAGGGATTTGAACTGTCTGGCTTTGTTCATCCCTGCAAATGTGCCATAAACCAGGCCCCAACTCAGGAAGCTAATTAGGCATACAAAGAGCCTTAATGCTAATGAGTCTGTTCATGTGTGTTTCAGGGCTGTGCTGAAGCAGCTCACTGAGAATGACAGCCAGTTCTCTCATTCATCCTTTTGCTCAGTTCTGGGGCAGACAGGAATCTCAAGCTGACAGCAAAATGCTGGGGGAATGGTAACTTTGAAGTAACCCAGCCATCCTGATGGCCACTGCAGCTCTCATGCAGAGCACCAAAGAGGAGCAAGGCTGTAACCAGTATCTCATGAAGATTATGCCCTGCTTTCCTCACTCAATCACACATGCACACTAGTCCTGCAAGGAGAGCCAGCAAGAGCAGCACAAGCTCTGGGCACTCCCTGCACATCTCCAGCCAGGAGCAGAAGACAAAGGCACATTTCCAGAAGGTCTCTGGGACTATAAAACATTCACACTGTCCATGGCTGGAGGGTGGGGAGCAGCAGGGGCACTGCTGCATATTCACCAAAAGGGTTTTTAAGCACAGGAACAGGCTGCCCAGGGAAGTGGTTGAGTCACCATCCCTGCAGGTACTTAAAAGTACAGATGTGGCACATAGGGACAAGGTTTAGTGGTGAACTTCACAGTGATAGGTTAACAGTTGTACTCAGATGATGTTAAAAATCTTTTCCAACCCAAATGATTCCATGATTCTGTCAAACCTTCTCACTCACCAAACTACAGTCTCTAAAACAGACACAAGACAGAAATTCCAGGAGGGTTATAGAAAGGGCTTGAGAATATAGCCCTGCCTTGTTGCTCATCTGACCATGCAGTATTAAAGAGGAGGGTCACGGGTATTTTCTATAGGCTTTTCTGTAGGCTTCATCCTCTGGAAGAGACTCAAGGACCATGTGTCATTCCAGACTGGCTCTTGGACCTTCCCTACCGCTTCCCAGCTTGGCACCCTGCTTACAGTAAAACTGGCTGGTGATTCAGAAGCCAGGCAGGAAGCAGATGTGGTGCTGCCCTTCGTTAGTGCACCAGAGCATGTTATTTTATTATCCCTCTCAGTATGTGGAGGACTACTGTCTAGAAAATTACCCTGTGCCTTTCTAAAGCCATTTGCAATTTCCTGGGGCTTTCCACCTACGAAGAGTGCATTAAGTGTCATTCCTTAAGGAATAAGGAACGGTTCTCCTCATGACTCTCCTTGGGAAAGCTTTCACATTGCTTCAGGTGCTCTCTGTAATACAGAGAGTATGCCTGGCAAACACCTCCTCCTGTAAGAGGTGCTCCAGAGTACAACCATAGGTCCAGCATAGCTAGAAAATTTTAAAATAAGTTGTTTCTCCTGAGTCTGTTTCCGTATCATTAATAACACGGAAAAACCTGACAGATTAGACTCTGTGTTGTGCTAAATGCAAACACAGATGAGCTGCTAACACTGCGGCAATGATGCAGTCAGTGCTGGGAGCTGTCTGCAGGAGCAGCTCCGGTACCCTGAAGACAAGGAACGCACATATGTGTAATTGCTGGTAAACTGAGTCCTTGATAAAGTTGATAAAGTAGAAGCATGTCATTGTGCCCTGCCAGCTTATAATGTTGTCTTTCATGCGGCAAATATTCAGCAGAACGACGGCCCATGTAAAGCAATACTCACGGGACAGAGCTCCTGAGAAGACTAATCCCTACCACCAGTACAGAATGGAATCCATGGAGGCTCCTTCACACTCAGCTTAAAACTCATGAATCACCAGACCCAAACCAAGAACTGTGCTTTCTTAGGCTAATGAGTACTTATAAGCCTATCGTCAAGAATGCAGAAAACTTAAAAATTCACCTGCATTGGCCTTAAGCTATCACTACAAACCAGTTCACTGGCTGTGGTAAAAATTGCTTTGAATGAAGATGACAGAACATCCCTTTGCCTCCAGACACATGTGTTGTCTGTTTTTCTCAAGTGTGCCCGTTATTCACCAGCATTAAAATTCACAATCCTTAATTGTGTTGGCATTAAACTTCTGTTTACTCTCAGTGCAATGGCCTAGCTTAATTAATCACCTATCTTAATTATCAGGCCCTAGGTATTCAACGAAGAATGGGCAAGCTTCGAATGTGATCCAGCATTCACAGTCACCAGTTTTAAGCATTTACTCAGGTAACTTTGCCTAGGCACAAAATTCCCAAGAAGTCTCTGATGTTGTGCTCACAAAACACTATATCCAACCTTACTCTTTAAACTGCTCAGAAAAACCCCAAATTCTGACTGCCATCTGGACTTAGGAGAGATTCAGACTAATACAGATGCATACTGCCTTGAGCACAAGGCATGCTTGACAGGCAAAAGCTTTCTCATTTTTCCAAAACGTCTTTGTAGTATTTTTTTCTGACACTTCTTTCGCATCTGTTGCTTTTGGGTCAGGCAGTCCCTGACTTGATGAGTTTCCACCTACATCCTGATGTGCCCTTAACCTCAAGTGGACTCTCAAGCCAGATGCCCCCTTGCTTCCTCAGTGCAAACTATCTGTAAACCTTAGCACAACTTTAATTTGAGCCTTAAATTAACAGCATGTGAAAAGATTAATACGAATAATTTCAAAACTAATCAGATCCCTTCTTTAAATGTTGACACAGTATTATTTATATCCCATAAATACCTTCTTGACTAAAATTCATCCCAGGAGATTGGCATCTTGCCAGTTCTATTCATATTTACTGTATTTATACAGTAGAGTTGGCCAAGGATAATATTTAAGACAAAATATGCCTTAGGGTATATACAATATCTCTTATAGTTTTCCTTTCAAATCTCCTCATTGCTAAAAATATTTAGTCTGAACTTTACAAAATGCCTTACCAAGACCTATCAGCGATCTGTAGTGATATATTGCTGACTATGAGTATAATTAGAGCATATTTGTAATACTTGGGTTGTAGTCAGTTACTGAATGCTAACAACTTGTGGTAAAAACTGAACCACTGATCTTTCCCATGCCTGCCTTCCAGCAGCTTTTGACCTCCAGTGCATTCACACTGATCCCCTTCTCCCTCCTGCCTCTCCCCAACACAGCAGACACTGTAGAGTTAAAAAAATCCACTCTGAAATGCCTAGGAGAAAGTGCCTGTGGCCACAGAGCTGCGCTTTCAATTTCTTCCTTTAAAATATGGTGGAGTGATTTCTTCCTTACTGTCTTTTTTGGAAAGGTTCGCTCCATCCAGCATAACTAGAGAGCAGTGGAAAAACAGTTAACCTACTTATTCTAATGTTAGGACAGCCCTCGCACAGTAGTGCTGGATCTGCTGCTAGCTGGCCCTCGGATCCCAAACGTCTGATGCACTCTGTTGGTAGATACCTGCAATCTCCTTTGCTCCTCCAAAGTCTCTATCAATACTTCAGACCAAATCTGGCCCCTGACAACATTTCAAAAATAGATCCTCTTTTGTCAATACCATCCAAGTCACACACCACAGATATTTTAATTTTCCAGGAAGTATGCAGCTGCATTTTGGACTATTGGTTCTTTGTAGTTTGCTGAAGCAAGCAGAGAGGACAGATGTGCTCAGGATGGATGCACTCTGCAATTCTCAGAGACTCTCTGCTACAGGGTCAACTCCCCAAGCCAAGGCAGTGCTATAGGTCTTCCCAACCTATGCCCATAGGTGCTCCCCCGCCCTGGGTATCATCTAATAGGTCTCAAAAGGAAGTGCTGACTTCTACCAAAACCACCAGCAAAATAATACATCAATGTGCAAAACAAGCATGACTTCTTGCTACGGCCATGAATTATACTGAACCACTCTGCTCATACCCACTTGGCTCCAAATATGCAGGGTTTTTTTTTTTAAAAAGAAAGTATTTCTTCCCCAAGGGTAACAAGGGTGGAGTGTATTTATCATGGCTATTAAGGATGGTGCCATAATTACAATAATAAAATGGCTCTGACTGCCAGGATGTCCTGTACCTGATGTTGTCATTTAAGACTAAAGGAAGAAAGGGAGGCAGCTGCACGGAGCATGGGGTTCAGATACCTTGGCTGGCATCCTAGGACTATCCCATGCAAGACGGAGCAAGCCCCAAAGCTACAACTTGCTAAACTAAAAATAAATAAGGGGAAAATGCAATTAGAAACTCTAGGATAAAGTTACCAAGATGGCTGAATTATCTATTTAAGCAAGAGCTATGCGCTTTTGAGAAACAGACAGCAAGTATATAGGGCATCAAGTGGTGGGGGAGGGAAGCGAGCTAAATGAAATGACTAGGGACTAGGGTTTGGTTATGTGAACGGTGAAGTTATTTTCTGCTTCTGGTATTTCACTTTCCTCAGTATGATGATGATCTAGATTCTTTTAAGGCAGTGCGGTGCTTTTCCTTTTTTTTTTTNCCTTCCCGGAGGCTGCACCCGGGGCTGCCGGGGAGCAGCGCCCGGCGCTGGGCAGGGAGCGGGATGCGGGATGCGGGATGCGGGCGGGGGGAGCGCTGCTCAGGTACGCGGCGGCAGCACGGGCACCCCGCGGCACTCCCGGGGGATTCGGGGGCGTCTGGAAACCGCGCGGGCCTGGGCAAACAGGTGACCCCCCCCCCGGCACACCCACCCATCACAGGTATTGCCCCGGCTCCTCAATTAAACCCTAGCAGCCTGCACCCAAGC